>JAGKTI010000312.1:66386-90947 GCA_018397915.1 Birgus latro
CTGTGCGAGAGAAGGGAAAGAGGCAACTTGATCACGATATTTAGAAATGTAAGAGAATTGGAAAGGGTGGATAGAGAGGATCTTTTTGTGTTGGATGATGGAAGAACAAGAGGTCATGGCTTCAAGTTGAGGAAAAGTAGATGTCTTAATGATCTCAAAAGGTTCAGTTTCCTGAATAGAAGCATAAGTATTTGGAATGACTTAGACGAAGAGGTGGTGCAGGCGAAAAACATTCATGTATTTAAAACTAGATTAGATGAATGTAGATATGGAGACAGGACAACACGAGCTTGGCTCAATTCCTGTATACTACAAATAGGTAAATACACACACACACACACGGGTCGTCACGGACAAACACACACACACACACACACACACACACACACACACACACACACACACATATTTGATGGGAGATAATTTGATAGGAAGGCAGATGTGAGCAGTGATAAGAGACAAGGTTTCACAATGGAGAAACGTGACTAGTAGAGTACCTCAGGGCTCTGTCTTGGCCCCAATAATGTTTCTGATATATGTAAATGATTTGCCAGAGGGATTGAATAGTTACATGAGTATGTTCGCAGATGATGGAAAAATTATGAAACATATTAAAAGTATTGATAGTTGTAAGAAACTACATGAGGACTTGGACAAACTCCTTAGTTGGAGCCAGACTTGGAAAATGGATATTAGTGCCAAGAAGTGTCATGTATTAGAAATGGGAATGAGTGAAAAAAGTCTGCACTGAACATATATGATGGGCAATGAGATCATTAGTATAAGAAAGGCTGAGAAAGATTTGGGAGTGATTATTCAGGATGACCTGTCACCAGAAAAGCATATAAACAAAATCATTGGTGGAACTTATAGACTGCTGACTAACATGAGAGTGGCTTTTAACCCTTCACGTCCCGACTGATTTCCCACCTCCGATACCCCCCAGTCCCAAGCTATTTTCGAAAGAAAAAATTTTGGCTGCAACATCTGCTTTTGTTGAGAAACAAAGGAAAATCACCAAGAAAGTGGTTACCTGGGTCCATAAGTGGTGGGAACAGGTAAGCCCTCTTGATACAGGTACCGTATTCTGTCACTGACGTGTCTGGCTCTCACGTTTTCTGTGATAGGTGATTTTAGGAGAAACAACAAACAACAGATCTACATTTATTGATCTGGAACTAATAAACAATCTATCTATCTATCTATTGCCAGACGCCTCAATCCCGCATGGGGTGGCCACAAACAAATTGCCTCCATGTCACTCTGTCCCCTGCCATTTCACTACCACGCTCCCAACTACACCCCCCTCTCTCATATACCTCTTCACTCCCTCTCATCCTCGGCCTCCCCCTCCCTCTCGCCCCCTCAACCTCACCCACATACACTCTCCTCATCAGTTTTTCACTCTCCATCCTCTCCACATGCCCAAACCACCTTAACATGTTTCTCATAACGCTTCCCATCATGTCCTGAACCACACCACAACGCTCCTTCACTTCCTCATTTGTTAGTCTGTCTCTCCATGTGACTTCACATGCTCCTCTTAAATAACTCATTTCCACTGCTCTCACTCTTGACTTCTGTCCTTCCAACAGGGTCCAAGCTTCACTTCCATATGTCAGAGTTGTTTCACAATACTGTCATGTAACAACTTTTTCACTTCCATGCTCACCTCCCTGTTTCTTATCACTGCTTCCAACGAACCAGCAACCTTCCTTCCCTGCTGCACCCTTTCGAGCACTTCACCCTCCAGACTTCCATCCTTACTCATCACACTGCCCAAGTACTTAAATTCACTCACATTCTCCATATCCTTCCCATCCAATCTCACTGTACATTCACTGGCTTCACTTCTCTCGAAGACCATCACTTTACTCTTTCCTACATTCACCTTTAGATTCCGTTTCTAACACACTTTCCCAAACTCATCTACCAAGCCTTGCAGCTCCCCTTCGTCTTTGCTCAACAACACAGTATCATCTGCAAACAACAGTACAGGGAGTTTCCAAACACTACCCTCTCTCTCACTAGGGCCGCTCCAATATCCACTGCCCGACCTTGTATCTCTTTTATAACCCCATCCATGTACAGATTGAACAACCATGGAGACATGACACATCCTTGTTTCAATCCAACCTTCAAATAGAAAGATTCACTCAGTTTGCCATCCACATGCACTGCAGCCTTAGCACCCTCATACATACTCTTCACTGTCCTCAACAACTTCCCATCCACTCCATATATTCTTAATACCTTCCACAAACCTTGTCTATCCACTCTGTCATATGCTTTCTCCAGATCCATGAAGGCTGCATACAACTTCTTGCCCTTCTCTAGAAACTTTTCCACTAAGGATCTAAGAATGAATATCTGGTCTACACAGCCTCTTCCCTTCCTAAAACCTCCTTGTTCTTCTCCAACTATTTCCTTAGTAATTTCCCTAACTCTGTCAATAAGTAACCTACCATATACTTTTCCTATTACACTGAGAAGGCAAATGCCCCTATGATTACCACACACTGCTTTTTCCCCTTTTCCTTTGTACAGAGGAATAATTATACCTGACTTCCAATCCCCCGGGACTCTGCCCCTATGATTACCACATACTGCTTTTTCCCCTTTTCCTTTGTACAGAGGAATAATTATACCTGACTTCCAATCCACCAGGACTCTACCCTCCTTCCAAACCAATCTGCACACCTTCCACATCCATTCTATTACTATCTCTCCCCGAAGCTTCAGCATTTCACCACACACTCCATCAATTCCTGGGGCTTTCCCCATTTTAACTTTCTTCATTGCTTCCACCACTTCCATCCTGGTGATTTCTTCCTCTCTTCGCACAACCCTCCTCCCTGCCGTTCCCCAGCCACTTATACTTGCATTACTTTCATTCGCTATGTTCCACAGTTCCTTAAAGTGTTCTCTCCATCTGTTTACTTTTTCTCCCTTCTCCACTAGTAATCTACCATTTTTATCTTTCACACCCCCACTGACTTCGTTTGCACCCTGTCTAGCTCTCTTTACCTCCTTCCAGAACATTTTCTTACATTTCCTCCACTTTGCACTCAAATTCCTTCCATATTCCTCATCCACTCTCTTCTTACTCTCTCTTACTAATCATTTATACTTTCATATTATTGTTTCAGTGACATTATACCATTTTTCACCCAATGTAAATGTTTTCTCCTTATTTACATTCCCTACGATGATATTTAGCGTAATGGTAATTCATAATCACGTAGGAAGCTCAATCGTTACCACTCGTGTTTTTACTTATACTTCTCCACTTCCAGTATACTTTTCCACTTACATTACACCCATTTCAACTTTATACTACTATATACATATATACATGCCTTATTTATTACACTGAGCATCAGAATATTGCATCTTTGCACACTCGCCAAGAATGTTTCGACTTAGATTCTATTTATCCACTAACATATTACTTTTCCACTTACATTACTCGCATTTTCAGTTTATGCAGTAATCTCTCTACACTCCGGACGACCACTATCCAGTTACATCGCTGTCTGGACGTCGTAGGCTCTCCGAACCCCAAAATGCCCCCAAATTAGAAAAAATCCGAAAAAAAGCAGATTTTCTTTCACCGTGTCAATTTGAATTTCCTGCGCGTGCTGACCACCTGTGTTTTTGCGCCTCCCGCCTCTCTCTGGTCTCATTTCCCGCTCAGCTGCTGGCTCATCAACTCGCCCTCAACATGGCTTCTGAAGTGCTTGGTTTTGTGGTGATTCCCTACCTCCTGCAGGGCTTGCTGATGCTCTGCAGCTTCTTCATCGTGTGTGTGATGATGGCCCCGCCGCTTGAGAAGAGGAAGAAATTGGTTTTGACTCTGGAGAAGAGGAGGGAGATATTGGAGAAGGTGGACGCCGGGTGGCTGACATCATGGATCCTCCTTGAATTCAACCTCCTTCGCTCCATTTTGTTTTATATCAAGAGGTCCCGAGACAAACTACACCAGTACATGACTGATTTCGCTTCGAAAACCAGATGAAACGTGGAGAGGAAGATGATGTGTACTCCTAAGTATGCTGACATTGATCGTTCCACACTCATCTGGTATCGACAACAACGTCCTGCTGGTGTGTTGGTACATGGAACGGAGCTGAAAGCTGCTGCCGAGAAGTTCGCAAGGCTACGCAACACCCCAGACTTCAAGGCATCTGAAGGTTGGCTCTTTGCGTTCAAGTTACGGCACGGACTTACCAATCGTAAGGCCCATGGTGAAGCTGTGGACGCCAACGACGAGGGAATAGAAGAGTTTCAGCAGAAGGTGAAGGGCTTGATTGACAGGGAGGGCCTCACTCTCGATCAAGTCTACAACGCTGACGAAACTGGCCTATTCTATCGTTCAGTGCCCACAAACTCTCGCTGAGGAGACGGAGAAGCGTATACCTGGCCCCAAGCTCTCCAGGCAACGGGTGTCTGCTTTATGCTGTGCCAGTGCTAACGGCTTGCACCGGCTCAAGCCCGTTATTGTTGGCCATGCAAAGCAACCTCGGTACCATCGTGGGTTAATGGATGTCCTTTCTGTCATGTGGTATCATTCTCCAAAGGGAGTGCCAAGGATTCTATGAATTCCTGCAGGTGTCTCAGGTGCACCTTCATACTGTCAGAGTCTGGGATGACGGAGCGGGTTATAGATCAGGACAGCGGCATCATTCTCGTAAATACCCTAACTTCATCAAAATTCCGTGTTTTGTTCTTTCCATATCATTAATCTCATGCATAGACTGTGTGAAAGATGATTTCCATAATGATTTTCATGTCTAACTGTTTTCAGCATGCTATAAAGTGGTAAAAAATTCCCATAAATGTAAATCATAATTTCCTGTTTTCAATTTATTTTTTCATGCATGGTTACCACTAGTATTGAAGTGCACCAACTATGAAAAAGGTGAATGCCATTGATTTTCATGTCCGGTACCTAAACTAAGCTGCCAAGTCAGTGAACAGCTGTGCCTAACTTACCTCAGATTCATCCTTTTTGGGTTAAATTTAAAGGAATTCATGCTATGTGTTCATTATTTTAGTGCACTAGCTGTGAAAAAGGTGAATGTCAGTGAATTTCATGTCCAGTACCTAAACTAAGCTGCCAAGTCAGTGAACAGCTGTGGCTAACTTACCTCAAATTCACCCTTTTTTTTTTTCGTTTTTGAAGGCTCCAACATGCTTGCATGCGTCGGCCTTGGTCACCTAATGGCGGCTCTCCACGCTGCACGATCCCTGGCAGCCTCTCTGTTCAGTTCCTTAACCCTTAAGTCACACTTAATGACCTCGTCCCATGTCTTTCTCGGTCTACCCCTCCCAACCCCTCCCCCAGTATTAACACGTCTCACCCTCTGTACCCAATTATCATCCCTCATCCTCTCCACATGTCCAAACCACCTCAGCCTACCTCTCCTCATCACAACACCAATACACTCCAGTCCCATCCTACCTCTCAACTCATCCATCGTAAACCCAGCCCCCCCAGGCCTTGCACGCAGGGACGCACTGCACATCCACCTAATCATTGTCATTTCTGTACGTTTAAACCTGTGAATATCCTCTTCCTTTACTGCCCAGGTCTCACTACCAAACAGCATCACACTCCTAACACATGCTGCATACAAAGACCCCTTTGCACATAAGGAGAGTCCTCTCGATGTCAGGAGAGGCAACAGCTCCCTGAACTTCTTCCAACCACTTCTCACCCTAGCAACCGAGCTAACTCCAGCCCCACCTCCGGCACATAACATGTCTCCCAAGTAACGAAACTCCTCCACACACTCAAGAGACTCACCTGCAAGTTCAACCCTCTCATGCCTAACAATCTCCACCTGCTCTCCCCGACACGCCGCACACATGAAATCAGCATCATCTCGCAGTCTACCTCTAATACCACTACATCTCTTGTGCACCCATCTATCACAAACACTGCACAAGATGGAATTACTTCCCACACCCATGTGGCAAACTGCACATGGCCACTCTCCCTCTCCTCTGATTGTACCGCCACCAACCCTAGATATCATCACTTTTGTTTTATGGCATTTATATCTGCCAAGTTGTATCAAAGGTCTAACTAAAACAAAGGACTGTGGCTCCTTAGTCGCTAAGAACCCTGTAATGGCTAGATTTACTTTGCTGATAATAGGTAACTTTAATTTCTCTACAGTGTCTGCAGAAATGAAGGTTTTCTGTGCACCTGTATCAAAAAGAGTACATGCTAATATATTTTTATTTTCTATCATTACCTTCACATCTGCAATTGGAACTGCAGCTGGCATTGTTACTGGAGTACTTGCTTTCACAACTGTCATATTGACACTTGCAGTTTTAGGAACCTCATACTTCATCATCCTTGGGCATAAAGCACTATGATGATTGTGTCTTTTACATTTGAAACAAATATTTAATTTTACAGTCCACGAAAGTGTGTTCAGAATTCATGCAAATCTTACTACACCCTACTTCCTGAAGCCTCACTGTTCTAAAGCATAATCAGAATAATGTTGACAAGATGCATTGAAATGTTGTTCACCACAATACACACAAAACTTTGTCCTTTACCATGGAAATTTTTACCTCCTTATTTTCATCAGCTTGTCTATTCCCTGTCCTCAATGTTTTATACTCAGATTTTAAAGAGCTACAAAAAGTACCTATCTCTTCTTTAGGTACAGTCTTAGTCATCCCTGACTTAAGATTCCCAGCCAATAGGTTAGTGGTTCTTTTCCTCATTTCAGCCTTCTGTTTATTTTCAGCAGGCTTTACTGTTCCTTGCGAATGTTTACAGAGTTGCATTAGGCCCTCCTCAATTTCTTCATAGGAGAAATCATCCTCTTGGTGCGGTCACCCACAAATGTTGTGTTCTTTTTTCGAAGCCCGTAAATGTTCAAGCAGGTTTGTGGAAGCTGCAGGGAGACTCATGTGTATCTGAGAACAGTGTCAGTGAGGGTTGGGTGTACTGGGGATGGAGGGGGTTATGCGATAGTGTGCCAGTTGTATGCTGCAGTCATCATGTCACCTGCTCTTGGCTTTGACTTCTATACAAACATTGGAGATGAAGAGGGATAATGAAAACTATAATATATTACGGCTTGCTAAAACAGACATGCATCTTCTAAAAAATCGAGTTGAGCTGCAACTTATGAAATGGCAATTTATTCATTTCCTGTCTGCAATGTATTATGGGCCTGCATCAGTTATAAAATGCCATGTAATTCTGAGGTAGATTAGAGATACTACATTCGTTGGGAAACACGATAACAGATGGATTATTTTCCATTATTATTAATTTTATGAGAACTGTGGGTTTCATGGTAACATTAATGTAACCGTAAATTGGGGTAAATTGCCAAATCACGAATTGTTACTTATTCCTTTATGGTTGAAATTACTGGGGGAAGATTAGTAAACATATATGTCTGTGTTAATACTGAACATTATGAAACATTAAACATTGTTTTACTTATAATATGAATACATGACTATCACATTTTGGACCATAATGTCACATTTAGATGTAGGTTTTGTCTCTGCACTACTCGGGTGGTTAGTTTCCATAAGCAGTGCATGGGGAGATTATCAAATATCTGTCTACAAAATTACTTCCTGTTAGTCAGTAGTGTAAAACAGTAGGTTTTGTCTCTGCACTACTCGGGTGGTTAGTTCCCATAAGCAGTGCATGGGGAGATTATCAAATATCTGTCTACAAAATTACTTCCTGTTAGTCAGTAGTGTAAAACACTGAAAGACTGGTTATGACTACATTTTTGTGTCACGTTAATCGTGTGAAATAAATCAATAATACAGTATAATTAACAGCCACAGCTCCCTTGCTTTGTGACCTTGCCTGACAATTGTGGTGCTTACACCTTACTTCACCATGCTTTATTACACTGCATCACAGCTGTAGTCTATACTGTACCTGAGTTTTGACTCCCTACCATCACCACCCTCCATTGTTTCTGGTTAATAGGTGGCCTGGCACCTACTTAACTACTGTATAGGTTTTCAGACATCGCCATAATTTAAAATTCTGCTACATCGTTTCTTATTACAGGCATGAGAACTGACAAGGCAATGTTTTCTTTAATTTATGTCGTAATGTTTTGTCGACTATGTGCTATACAGCTGCCCAAGGAAAAGGAGTCAGTTGGTGGGAATTAAGGTGGTATTATGGAGGATGGGCAGTGTGTGGAGAGGGCAGGAGGGACTCCCTGTCACAGCTTAACTCGATTTTGTAGAAGCTGCATGTCTGTTTTAGCATGCAATAATATAGTTTTTATTATGCCTTTCCATCTCCATTGTCTGTATAGAACAGTCAGAGCTAAGAGCAGGAACAGCTACACAATGACATGATTACTGCAGCATACAACTCACCCACTACCGCACCACCCCCGCCATCCCCAGTACCCCCAATCCCCAATGACACTGTTCCCAGATTAGCGTGAGTTTCCCTGCAGCTTCGGCAAACCTGCTCGAACATTTAAGGGGTTCGAAAAAAGGAAACAACTTTTGTGGGTGTCTGTATCTACCATACAAGGCATCCTTGAATCTAGGTAGAAGCTTTCAGAAAACAGTCCCAGAAAGCACCCAATCTGCTGCTTTAACATCTTTGTTAGTACCTAAAGCTTTTAAATTACAACTCACTGCAGTCCAAAAATTTTGCAAGGAATCAAAATAATGTTTAGGTCTGGGTAATTCAGTTAGAGCCTTCAATAATTGAGCAATAATCTGCTCCCTGTCTTCATAATTCTAAGGATAGCCAAAACCACTTCATAATTGTTTTCTTCCACAGGTAAATCCCCTTCAACTTGTAAGGTGTCCCCTTGACCTGTCCTAACAGATAGGAGAGTTTGCTCACATTGGGGAGGTCTGTTCGGTCATGGACTAAGTATTTGAAATGATCCCAAAAGGATCTCCAATTTTGCGCCCTATGAAACTCTGGGAGCATGATTTGTAGTAGTGCAGCTTTAATCCACTGTTCCACAACTTGTGTTTCTGCATTAGTATTAGCCAGTTTAGACTCAAACAGCTTCACGATTATTATATATTCTTCTAATTTATCTTAAATTTTGTAGTCTCCGACTCCAAAAGATCCTTATCATCATCTTTCACTATTGCTGCTTCTAAATTAACGTAACTTTCTTCATAGTCCATCTGACCTTTGGTGTATTCAAAAGACTACTTAATTTCTCCCTTCATTGAGATGTTTCATCTAATAATTGCTTATGTTCATTTATGGCTCTCGTTACCCATCCTGCCTTACCACTGGATGACCTCTGTAACAAGAAACTTGACATTTTGACCGATTTCTAATTTACTTGTATCTTTATTATTTTAAATTTAATTTTACAACCACATATTTACTTGAGCTCAGTAACTATTAATCATTTTAAATGATTGAGTTTAGGGTGTTAAATCTATCTCCCTGGGTTGTTGAACATCTGGGGTTATGTCTTTATCCCCACACTCAGTTCCCAAAATAACCCAAATTTCCCTGAGCTCAGAACCAGTTAACATCTTAATATAGCATAGGACCACCCAAATCTTGTACAGCATAGAATTGTTCCTTCTTTTATTCAATGTAATTTATAAATTTCTCCAGAACCGCTTCGCTGCCATGGTGATTCCAGTAGTAGTAGTAGTAGTTGTTCCCTAGGCAGTCTGGCCGAACAGCCCCAAGTCCCTAAGGAAGGCCACGTCCAAAACCAGGCTTTCCCACAGAGCTCTCAAGGAGTGTATGTTGTGTTGTTGGTGTAGGTGATGGTTTGCAATGCAGTCTACCATGATGTGCCTAATTGAATGGGGTGCTGTGTTACATCCTGGACAGGCATCAGCCACGGAGTCATCCAGCCTCTTCTGATACCTTAAGAGGGCTGAATGGACCTGGAGTAGTGGCGTCTTCACCATGGGTCTACCCTCCAGAGGCTGTTGAAGCAGAAGGGGAGGACAGCATGGGGGCCAAACCACTGCAAACCCCCCGGCCCCTCATGGGGCCCGAAAACCTGGGAGTGCTTTGGTAATTCCACTGTATACCATCATCTTTTAGAGTTGCCTGGAAGGGTTTTGCGTTAGAGTGGATAAAATCTTTTCCCTTATGCATCCTCTGTAACTTCCTATTTACGGCCATGCTAACTAATTTATACGTACCGTAACAAACCGGTGAACCATATGGTAGGTTTCCAGGCTCGAGAAGGGTTATGGTTACTGAGGATTTACATGAACCTTCAGTGGCTCCTACCACGGCCAAAATGTTTTCAACAATTTAATTAACTTCCACAACTTCATGTCATTTCCTCCCAGGAAAAGGATAGTATGATCATGTTCCCGGTCCAATGCGGCATTTATTCGCTCAGCATCGGAAAAGGAACTTGCCCTTCCACCAGTAGCCCTGCATATATGTATTTCCATGTAGGTTACTTCTACGGAATGCGGAAGTAGGCTATGCCCAAAAAACCTGACCTTGAAATCGTTCAACACCTCTGCACACATCTGTTTCCTCACTCGGGGCACCAAAAAATGTCAGAAATTTTATACACTGTTTTCTCTGACGAATGTTAATCTAAACACAACCAATACAAAATTTCAATAATAGAATCTGTTAGGAAATTAGGGTATAACTGATACTCAAACTCCCCAGTAATGATCTCCTTCATCCTAGTTAGTCTCCCCCGATTTGGCCAGATCAATAAGGTTACTTAGTGTCAAGGGAAATTTATGTTTTTCAAAAGGGTAATGATATTGTATAACTCGCGTATACAATGTATAGCTATGTGTGCTAAGAATGACTATCGAGTCATTTACTAAGAGAGAGTGGACTTGTGAAATCGAGCAGCGATTTCACTTTATACTGGCTCACTTCGCCAATTCTCTAGAGTCAAGAATTTATAGACTTTCTCAATGGTACGCAGCAGAGAGTAGACGCTCTATTAGGCTGTAATATTCTACCGTTGGCCTCTAAGAAAGTTAGTTTCTCCCCTTAACAATCAAAAATGATAATAATAAAGATAACAGGATCTTGGCTGAGCCAAACTCCTAGCTAGCACAACGGATTTAAGGATTAATGCCAAAAGCTGGCCTAAGTACCAGTCGTGATTTAATACAAAGAGTTGTGCTAACGTGGAGTAGCAAAACTATATTAATAAGTGGGAAAATTAAACACGACTGTTACATTTAACAAAGCTCAAGAAAACGAACTGTAAATTTATTAAATACAAGCAAATAAATTTACGTTACATGACTCCAATTCAAATCAAATGAAGGAATGCACTCACTCACTCAGACAAACTGCTAAATATTTCAAAAAGCTTAAGCCTAGAAAAACAGGAAAATACTAATCGGTATGGATGAGACTGTACTGAAGTCGATCACCAAGGATTGGTGGGAGCTCAGGAACACACGCCAATACAAGCTGAAATCTGAAATCGCTAAGAAAGCACTAAAGCCTAGAGAGGCGTACCGCCGCACGCCGTGACTGCAGACAGACTGAGCTCCGGTTTGAATACGTAGTTCGACGAGCGCGGATAGACGGCGCGACGGGCGCATAACGATACCGCGCCAAACAGACAATTCAAATTTATGGGACGATGTCACGACTTACTTAACATAACTTTACAATGTAGAAAATTCGTGACACTTAGCTAGATAGAATCGGGATAACAGATGACGACGGGCGTGAGGTCTTGGTCGGTTTGCCTGGGGCTTCCAAGCGTCTTGGGTGCATTATTTACAACGTGCAGCTCAAACGTTAAGGTGGTTTGGTCATGTGGAGAGGATAGAGAGTGAAAGATTGACGAGGAGAGTGTATGTGAGTGAGGTGGAGGGGGTGAGAGAGAGGGGGGGCTGAGGATGAGATGGAGGGATGGAGTGGAGAGGTATATGAGAGAGGGGGGTGTGAGTTGGGAGCGTGGTAGTGAAATGGCAGGGGACAGAGTGACATGGAGGCGATTTGTTTGTGGCCACCCCATTCGGGATTGAGGCGTCTGGCAATAGATAGATAGAGCTCAAATGAGCTCTTGGAACAGAGTGGGAAAAAATGGTGTCTCTCTTCCTAGTAGGATCCAGAGATGCCAACTATTTATTAATTATGTATAGCGAAATACAGTTGAATGACTTCATGAAATATATTCGGTAAATCTAACGTAATGTAGTCTTAGTTTCAATTAAACTAAAGCCAAACATCAGTGTGAATATGTATTAAACTCACCTAATGTTTTCATCATCAGGAGAGTAGACCAGTATACTCTCCCAAACAACATTTCCTCTAACTATCATATGCACTACACCACGGGCACTTTACATATCACACAACGTACCCCACTACGTTACAGGGGTTGACGCCAGCAAGGGCATGCGGCCAGATAACTTTGGCCCCGCTACCTAGTGGCGGACTTTCGGGGGGAGGCTTGACAGGGGTTCCGCCAGCATAGATCACGGGTCCGGGGCGAGATGGGGCTCGAACCTGTGCTAGAGGGTACAGGGCATTGCGGTTCCCAGGCTGCCGCTTCCGCTCAATAGAGAGGGGCCCGAACCTGGGAGTAGCGCCCCAGGAGGCTGCCCTATCAGTGGGTGTATAATGGCGGGGCAGTTGCAGTGCCAAGGCGCGCTTGGAGGTTGTCCCTGCAGGTGTCCTGGCAGGGTGCCCCGAGGCCACTACCACAGCCACTAGTAAGCTGGTGGGCTAGGGGTCCCAGATCCATTGCCTGGACCTAGGACTGTGCAATGGGCTGGGCCGACTATGACCAAGTACAAATACATACATCAAAGCAAGCTTGAGGACAGCAAATCACCCAGGGGGTTTAGGGTGGGCTCGTGGAATGTGGGAAGTTTGAGGGGAAGAGCGGGGGAAGTTGTTGAGGCATTTAGTAGGAGGTGGGTGGATGTGGCTTGTTTGCAGGAAGTCCGGTACAGGGGTGGATCAGTCAGAAAGATTGCTGGGAAGGATTGCTACTATTAGCTGTTTTGGCAGGGGGGAACTGACGGATGTGGGGGTGTGGGTGTGTTGGTTGCAGAGAAATGGGTGGAGTATGTTATGAATGTCATGAGAGTAAGTGATAGGATAATAGTAGTGAAAATTTTGATCGGACGGGTGATGATTTCAGTTATATCAGCATATGCTCCACAGGTGGGATTGAATGACGCAGAGAAGGATAGATTTTGGGATGATTTAATACGTGTAGTGGGTGGTATGGGTGATGATGAGGTAGTGGTTCTGGGAGGGGATTTAAATGGTCATGTTGGTGAAGCAGCTCAAGGTTGTGAGGGAGTCCATGGAGGATGTGCATATGGTGTGAGGAGTGCGGAGGGGGAGAGAGTACTCGAGTGTGGGGAGGCTGTGGACATGATTGTGTGCAGCACACATTTTAGAAAAAGAGTGAGTAGATTGATTACGTATGAGTCCGGGGGAAATAGTGGTTAGATGGATTGTTTTCTGGTCAGGAGGGTTGATAGGAGATTGGTGAGAGATGTTAAAGTTATAGGAAGCGAGGAGTGTGTGCAGCAGCACAAACTGTTGATTTGTGACGTGGTGCTTGAGGAACGAATGATGAGAGGGAGGATGTATGTACCTGGGAAGAGGATGTGGAAGCTGGGAGACCAATCAGTGGGGGATGCCTTTTATAGTGAGATGGGGAGAGTGGTGGCTGAACGGGGGGCCATGGATGGAGACGTTGGTGAACAGTATAGAGCCCTTGTGAACAACCTCTTGAGAGTTACCGGTGCAATGTGCGGTTGGACAAGAGGCCCACCAAGACATAGAGTAACTTGGTGGTGGGATGAGGGTGTAGAAGCTGCAGTTAAGGAGAAAAGAAGGCTTTTTTGGGAATGGAAGAAGGGTGGTAACAGGGAGGAGTACTTGGCTGCCAAGCGCAGGGCTAGAGGAGAGGTATACAGGGCGAAGTCTGAGTCACAGAGACTTTTACTTGATAATCTAAATCATGAAGGAAGGAAAAATATGGTTTTTAGGGTGGCAAATCAGGTGAAGAGAGATAGTCGGGACATTGTGGGTGAGCGGTGTGTTGAGAGTGATGAAGGAGGGGTGGTGGTGAACAGTGAGGATATTGAAGATGCATGGAGAGAGCATTGTAGCCGGTTGTTGAATGAGGAGATTGATTGGGATGGGGAAGGTTTGGAGCCAGCTGATCCTGTGTTTGGGCCTTGGCCTTTGATTGATGCTGCTACTGTGAGTGAGGCAATAGGCAGGATGTGGGTGGGGAAGGCGGCAGGTGTGTCTGGGTTGACTGCTGAAGTGTTGAAGGCCTCAGGAGATGTTGGGGTGGGGTTAGTCACTGACCTGATAAATATGATTATATATGAGTGTGTGGTCCCAGATGATTGGTTGAAGTGTAATTGTAAATGTGTACAAAGGGAAGGGTGATGCCCTGGAAAAGGGAAATTACAGAGGTATAAAGCTCTTAGATCAGATAATGAAAGTAATGGAGAGAGTTCTAGAAGGTATGATTAGAGAAAGAGTGAATATCAGTGAGATGCAGTTTGGGTTTATGCCAGGCAGGGGGACCACTGATGCCATATTCATTGTTCGACAGCTTCAGGAAAAATATATTGGCAAGAAAAGGGAATTGTATTTTGTTTTTGTTGATTTGGAAAAGGCCTTTGACAGAGTCCCTAGAGAGGTGGTGAAGTGGGCAATGAGAAAGCTGGGGTTGGAAGAGTGGCTGGTTAGGGTGCTTATGGCCGTGTACGTGGGTGCTCACACCCAGGTAAGAGTGAATGGAGTTTTGAGTGATGAGTTTCCCGTGAATGTTGGCGTGCATCAGGGGTCAGTTTTGAGTCCCTTGTTGTTTAACATGGTGCTTGAAGCCCTCTCACGTGACTTCAGAGATGGACTCCCATGGGAGATGTTGTATGCTGGTGATTTGTTGTTGATTGCTGAGAATGAAGGGGAGGCTGAGGAAAGATTTAAGAAGTGGTGAGATGGTATGGGGTACAAGGGCTTTAGGGTAAATGCAGATAAAACAAAAGTGATGATATCTAGGGTTGGTGGCAGTACAATCAGAGGAGAGGGAGAGTGGCCATGTGCAGTTTGCCACATGGGTGTGGGAAGTAATTCTATCTTGTGCAGTGTTTGTGATGGATGGGTGCACAATAGATGTAGTGGTATTAGAGGTGGACTGCGAGATGGTGCTGATTTCATGTGTGCGGTGTGTCGGGGAGAGCAGGTGGAGATTGTTAGGCGTGAGAGGGTTGAACTTGCAGGTGAGTCTCTTGAGTGTGTGGAGGAGTTTTGTTATTTGGGAGACATGTTATGTGCCGGAGGTGGAGCTGGAGTTAGCTCGGTTGCTAGAGTGAGAAGTGGTTGGAAGAAGTTCAAGGAGCTGTTGCCTCTCTTGACATTGAGAGGACTCTCCTTACGTGCTAAGGGATCTTTGTATGCAGCATGTGTTAGGAGTGTGATGCTGTATGGTATTGAGACCTGGGCAGTAAAGGAAGAGGATATTCGCAGGTTTAAACGTACAGAAGTGACAATGATTAGGTGGATGTGCAGTGCGTCCCTGTGTGCAAGGCCTGGGGGGGCTGGGTTTACGATAGAAGAGTTGAGAGGTGGGATGGGACTGGAGTGTGTTGGTGTTGTGATGAGAAGAGGTGGGCTGAGGTGGTTTGGACATGTGGAGAGGATGGGGGATGATAATTGGGTGCAGAGGGTGAGAAGTGTTAATACTGGGGAGGGGTTGGGAAGGGTAGACCGAGAAAGACATGGGACGAGGTCATTAAATGTGACTTAAGGGTTAAGGGACTGAATAGGGAGGCTGCCAGAGATCGAGCAGCGTGGAGAGCCGCCATTAGGTGACCAAGGCTGACACATGCAAGCATGTTGGAGCCTTCAAAAACGAAAACGATCAGGACACGTCATCCTACCCTGCAGGCTCAGTTAGGTCAGTGGAAATTCCTATGTATTTACATGTGTGTGCAATATAGTTGTCCACAAGGGTAAAACACAGTAGCATTTAATTTATTAATAATAAGAACTATTAAACAGAACGTAATTTCTGGGTTATAAAGCTGCTTGAATTAGTCATTAATGCTCTCTGGGTTTTCCTCTTCTTTGAATAGGGACAACTATCATAAAGTAAAGAGTGCAACCAATCTGGGGGAAAATATTTCCCACAGGAGTTAAGCAAAAAAGAGACAACAATAGATGAGCTGTCAGTTGAGGTGGGTTCACTTAGAAGGAAGGTTAGTGAAATGGTAAGTACAGTTGTCAACCATGACAGTATTATGGAGGAGTTCAGAAGTGATACAGAGACAATTAGGCAAGCAAGCAGTCTGATATACCAAAGTAGTGATATTGAAGAGAAGGTAACCCAGGTGAACAAAGTGATGCAAAGTTACAAAGATGATGTAGAAACTATGTATGCTGAAATGGTGAAAGTGAGGAAAGGCATAGAAACTAGAGTCGAAGAAAGGAGCATTAGAGAGAAAGTGAAATAAATAATTAAAAAAACAAAACAAAATTGGTCAAAGATTTAGCAGATATCAACAACTCTATAGTAATCACTGATATAGGTGAAGAAATAAAAAACAAAATTTCAGGAGACAGAAAAGAAACGGTAAATATAATGAACATACTGTGTCATACTTAGAGGAGCACAGAAGGCTAGTGAAATATGAGAGAAATAAGTCAAGGCCCCTGAAAGTAACCTTCCAGTCTGTGAACACTGGAGGAAATACTAAAAAATGCAAACAAACTCATGGAAAAAGAGAAATGTAAAAAAGTATGGATAAATTGATGCCAAACTCAAGAGGAATTGGGAATAAAAAGGAGAAGAGGGAGGAAGCAAAAATGAAGAATGAGGAAAGATAAGAGGAAGAGAAGAGTTCATTTTTTTACAAAGTAATTGGATTGCAGGTACAAAAGTGGTACATAACCAGCAGGGAATAAAAAGAAGGAAGGTGGTAGACTCAAGCTATGGCAAGTATGTAAACAAGATGATTAAGCTGATGTACTCAAACATAGATGTGATGGTGTCCAAATTATTAGAGATGAAAGACTGTACCAAAGAAAAGGAACCACATATTATTTGCTTAACTGAAATAAAATTAACCTCAAAGATATCAAACAATACCCTAAACTTAGGGGAATACAGTATATGGACAACTGACAAAAATTTAAGAAAAAGAGGAGGAATTATACTTAACAAAGAAAAATCTACATGTCAGAGAAATAAAACTAGATATACCCTCACAGGTAGAAGTGATTGCATTGGAGATTAACACATCTGAAGAGAAATTGATTGTGGCATATTTATACATGCCACCCAAGACAAACACTTCGGAAAGAGGCGAATATGAAGACCTGGCAGAAAGTACAGTTCATAGTTTAAGAACATTACTACATAGATTGGAAGAGAAATCTGAAAGAATTATATTAACTGGAGATCTCAATACAAATATAAATTGGAGTACTCTTGATGTAAGAAGCCATGAAAGCTGTTGAAATCAAAAAGTTCCTGGGTCTTGTGCAGGTGTTTTTCCTAACACAGCATGAAAAGGAAAATGCCAGGAAAAGAGGACTTGATGATCCATCAGTACTAGATCTATCTATCTATCTATTGCCAGACGCCTCAATCCCGAACGGGGTGGCCACAAACAAATCGCCTCCATGTCACTCTGTCCCCTGCCATTTCACTACCACGCTCCCAACTCACACCCCCCTCTCTCATACTGTATTTACTAGGCAAGAAAATGACATCGACAGTATAATGTACCACCATCCATTCAGCAAAAGTGACCATGCAGTATTAATTGGCAACTTCAGGATTGCATAGTACATAGATACCAGTAATGGAGGTTACAAAAAGAGTCTAAACTACAAAAAGGGCAACTACCATGACCTAAGGAAGTAGTTCTTAGAAACAGATTGGGAAAAGGAGTTAGAGGACATGATTTAAATGTTATATATAGAAAATTCTTTGATTCTTATGAAATTGGAGTCCAAAATAACATCCCTCAGCACAAAGACACAGAAATGAAAATAAAGAAACAGTTTAATACAGAATTTAAAAAACAAAAGAAAAAAGAGATTTGCTGTGGAATAGATAAAGAGGACACCATAATGAGAGGGCAAGTTACAACTATAAACAGGCAAGAAAAAAACTTATGAAGATAAGGAGGGAGGCTCAAAGACAGTTTGAGGAAGACATTATAAATAAAAGTACAGTAGTGATCAACCAAAACCATTTTACAGCTACATCCAAAGCAAAACCAAAGGTGAATATGAAATACAGTCCATTACAAACAAGGGGATCATCTATACACAAGTAAAAGATATTTGTGAAGCACTAAATAAAAACTTCCAATCAGTTTTTACAAAAGGAAATAATTTTGACAGAGGTGATATAGAATATGCATGCCCACACATATTACCAGATATACAAATATTAGAAAAAGAAGTACAGGAAGAATTAAGTAAATTAGACAAAGGAAAAACACATGGTGCTGATGAAATTTCAGATTGTGTGCTTCAGGAATGTGCAGAAGAGTTAAGCAGACCATTATATTTAATTTTCAAGGAATCCTTAGGTCAAGGTAAACTGTGTGATATTTGGAAGAAAGCAAACATTGTTCCCCTATTCAAGAAAGGGAATAGTCAGAATCCACTCAACTATTGACCAGTATCACTGACCATTGTTGTAAATGAGGTACTAGAAAAGCTGATAAGAAAAGTTTGGGTAAACCATCTAGAAGAATACAGTATGATAACAGAAAGGCAGTTCAGTTTTAGAAAGGAAAAATCATATGTTACTAATCTATTAAGCTACTGTGATAGAGTTACAGACATTACAGAAAAGAAAAGGATTGGTGGACAGTATCTGTTTAGATTTCAAGAAAGCATTTGACAGGGTACTGCACCAAAGACTTTTATGGAAACTGTACCATCAAGGAGGAATCCAAGTCAACTAGTACTGTTGGATGTAGAATTTTCTCAGAAAAAGGGAAATATGAGATCAGTACTAAGGAGAAATTACTTATCATGGAGGGAAGTGACTAGCAGAGCTCAACAGGTCTCAGTGCTAGCAGCAATTTTGTTTTTACTATATGTAAATGACATAGATGGCAACACTGGAAATGGAAGCCATCAAAAGATATTTGCAGATGATGCAAAAATACAGAGGTGAATTTCTAACACAGATTCTTGCAGAGAACTACAGGAAGAATTAAATAAATTTCATGAATGGAGCAATAAATGGCAAATGGAAATTAATGTGGACGAGTGTCAAGTAATTAAGTTTGGTAAAAGTGAAAAAAGACCAGATTGGGACTGTGGGAAATATTTTCCCCCAGAGTGGTTGCACACTTTACTTTTTAAAATACTTGTCCCTGTTAAAAGCAGAGGAAAACCCAATGAACATTAATGACTAATTCAAGCAATTTTATAACCCAGAGATTACGTTCTGTTAATAATTCTTATTATTAATAACTTAAATGCTACTGTGTTTAACTCCTGTGGACAACTATATTGTAAATACATGTAAAAACTTAGGAATTCTCCATTGACCTAACTGCACCTGTATGGTTGAGATGACGTGCCCTCATGTGAAAAGCAGATGAAGGTTTAATATATACTTAGACAGATAAAGGGAATACAATAATCCCTCCAGTATCCGATGTAATTGAGGCAAAAGCTTGTCCAGAAATTGGGTCCGTCCGGAAAGCATGAAATAAATGAAAAGGTACCAGAGAATAAGGAATTAGAGGTGAGTATAGAAAATATTTAGCAGTTGACAGGGTACTGTTTGTGGAAAAGAGAAGACAAGGGTAGAGCTTTTTCTTCGAATATGTAGTGTTATAGAACTTAAATGAATGAATTTTAAAAAATAGGCTTAGTAGTGGCCGTTTTTTTTTAGGTTTTTTAACCAATATAAAATGTATAAAAATGATTTATTAGTTCTTTATCTTGGGTATCGGAAAATAAATTTTAACTTAAAATATATAGTTATTCTGAAATCATTAGTAAAATTTAGGTCTACCAGACATGAACAGCACCTATTTAATCATACAAATAGGGGACACAAAGCATGAAATAAATGATAAGGAACCAGAGAATGAGGAATTAGAGTGAATATGGAAAATATTTAGCAGTATCCAGGATATTTTCAACACGTCTGTGGCTGCCGTTACGAAGATTAGACTGCCTCCAGTGTTGTGCTGCACTTAATCCTTTGCACTCTGAATTCTAATTTCTTAATGCTGCACAACACTGTAAATTCCAATGTGGTCTAGTGGCGAGGTATTGCAGTTTATTCATAAAAACGAGCATGTGCGGCAACCATTGCAACGAGCACCTACTCCCAATGGTAGTTAGGCGGTAACTGGGGAGGGGAGGGAAGCAGGGGACCAGTATCTACGTGGCAAAACACAGCTGTTTGGCATCGTGCACCAAGTTCAAAGTACGGTTGGAAAAAATGTCGGATTTTTTTTTGCTTTTTTACGTTTTTTGGCCATTTTGGGGTTCCAGAGGCCTGGGCCCAAAATGTCCAGACAATGGGGTGTCCGGGAATTGGGTGTCTGGTTATTAAAGAGATTACTGTATTTGGCTTTAGTTTAATTAAAACTAAAATTAAATTAGATTCACCTTGTATATTTAATGAAGTAATTTAACTGTATTTAGCCAGTTGTAAGTAATCACTCTACTATCTGGACACCTAGTAACCGGACACACCATTGTCCAGACGTCATTGGCTGGAACGTAAAAAAAAAAAAAAAAAAATTGTCGACCCGTAAGTTTGAATTTGGCGCGCGGCACCGAGCAGCCATGTTTAAGATTGCTTCGCGCGTCCCAGGCTCCCCTTCCCCTCCTCCTAGTTCTCTCTCAATTGCTGTCATGAATAAGCAGTTGTCAGGATGATTGGTGGTAGTGTTCGTTTTTGTTTAAACAGTCATAATTCACAGTGCTAAGATTAAGTGCAGTTCAGCGCTGGATTACTGGACATGCTTCATGAGCATTTTCACCACTGTCAGAGCTTTAGAGGTAGGGGTAATATTCGTAAAAGCCACCACAAACATGTAAGTACACTGTCAACTGCCAAATATTTTCCATAATCACTTCTAAATCCTCATTCTTTGGTTACATTTTATTTATTTCATGTTTTGTGTCCCATATTTGAGCGCATAGGCTGTGAAAAAGGTGATGACTCATGCCTGGAACCACTGTCTGACTCACTTCTTCTTCATTTCTGCAACATTCGCAGCCTTTCCACAAATTTTCTTTCCATGGAACACCACCTCTCCTCCTCTAAACCTCACCTTCTCTTCTTAACGGAGACTCAGCAAACCCTTTTCTGTATCCTCCTACTTTCTCTATACTCATTTCAAAGCCAAAGGTGGCTGTTGTGTATATGTATGCAACAACCTATCTTGCTCTTGTGTTCCTGAACTTGATTCTTCTGAATTCTCTACTCTCTGGCTCCGGCTCTCCTGTCATTCTCTGACTAAATATATCTGCGCTGTTTACTTATCGCCTAATTCTACTGACTATCAAAAGTTCTTGATCTTACTTCTACAGTGGAACACATTCTATCCATTTCTCCTTTCTCTGAAATCTCCATTCTTGGAGATTTCAATGTTCACCACCACCTTTGGCTCTCCTCTCCTTTCACTGATCCACCTGGTGAACAAGCCTATACCTTTTCTATCCTTAATGACCTAGAGGAGCTTGTACAGCACCCTACACGTATCCCTGATTGCCTTGGAGAGAGCTCCAACATACTTGACCTTTTCCTTACAACTTATCCTTCTGCTTACACTGTTAATCTTTTCTCTCCATTGGGCTCGTCCGATCATAGCCTTATTATCTTAACCTGTCCTATTGCTCCGGTGCAGTCTGGGGATCCTCCAAAGAAATGTCGTCTGTGGCACTTTGGAGTTGCGGATTGGAAGGCCCTCAGGCAGTACTTCTTTGATTTTCCCTGGAATGATTATTGCTTCCATGCCCAGGAGCCATCTGCGTGTGCCTTACGCATTACGGAGGTTATTCTCTCGGGCATGGAAGCATACATTCCTTTCTCATATCCTTTGTCTAATGCAAAAAAGCCTTGGTTTAATCACACTTGTTCTAATGCTGTCCGCAACAAGGAGAGGGCCTACAAAAGGTACCAGAGCCAACCCACTCCTGAATCACATCTTTCTTATGTTTCTGCCTGGAATCGTGCTAAGTCTGTTCTTCGCTCTGCTAAAAGTAATTTCATTCGTGCTAAATGCTCTCCACTCTCCAACTCGAATTCTTCCCGCTCCTTCAGGCACCTTGCCAAAAACCTTTCTAACAACTTTACCTCATCATCCTTCCCTCCTCTTTTCTACTCTGATGGCTTTGTAGCTATTTCTTCTACTGATAAAGCCAATCTCTTTGCCCAGAATTTCTCCTCCAATTCCACCTTAGATGATTCCGGTGCTGTTCCTCCATCACTTCCCCCCCTCTGACTTCCTCATGGCTGACATTAAAATTTCTTCAGCTGATGTATTTTCTGCCATCACTGGCCTCAATACTAACAAGGCATAAGGTCCTGATGGGGTCCCTCCTGTTGTCCTCCAGAACTGTGCTTCTGTGCTTACACCCTGCCTAGGTAAACTCTTTCGCCTTTGTCTATCAACTTGTACCTTTCCTTCTTGCTGGAAGTTTGCTCTCATTCAGCCAGTCCCAAGGAAGGGTGACCATTCTCAACCCTCTACCTATCGTCCAATTGCTTTAACATCCTGTGTCTTGGTAAGTCTATTCTTAACAGAAAAATTTTAAAGCATCTTTCCCATCACAACCTTCTTTCTGATCGTCAGTATGGGTTCCGTCAGGGACGCTCCACTGGCGATCTTCTCACCTATCTTTCAGACTCGTGGTCATCCTCCTTTTGGGACTTTGGCGATAGCTTTGCCATTGCGCTTGACATCTCAAAGGTTTTCAATCAAGTCTGGCATAAATCTTTAATTTCTAAACTGCTCTCTTACGGTTTCTATCCTTCTATCTATGCCTTCATCTCTAGCTTCCTTTCTGGTCATTCTATAGCCGCTGTTGTAGATGGCCACTGTTCTTCCCCTGGATCTATCAACAGTGGTGTTCCTCAGGGCTCTCTCCTATCACCAACTCTCTTCCTTTTATTCATCACTGACCTTCTAAGCTGTACGTCTAACCCTGTCCACTCATACGCTGATGATTCCACCCTTCACCTTTCCATTTGGTTCCTGCAATGCCCATCTCAGCAGTTACTTCAACAAACAAGGGATGAGGCTATGGCACACCTAATGTCTGATTTGGCTCGTATCTCTGACTAGGGTAAAAATAATCTTGTTGTTTTTAATGCATCAAAGACTCAGTTCTTGCACCTATCAACCCGACAAAACCTTCCACAGGAGTATCCGCTGATGTTTAATAATGTCCAGCTCGTTCCTACATTATCCTTGAATATGCTTGGGGTTTCATTCACTCGGGATTTATCTTGGAAAGAACAAATTACATCTCTTGTGAAATCTGCTTCCAAGAGATTAGGTGTGCTAAACCAACTCCGAACCTTCTTTACCCCTACACAGATGTTGACTTTATACACGGGTTTTATTCGCCCCTGTTTGGAGTACAACTCTCATATGTGGGGAGGATCCCCACATACAGCCCTTCTCAATAGGGTGGAGTCAAAGGCTTTTTGTCTCGTTAACTCTCCTCCTCTTACTAGCCCCTTCAACCTCTGTCTCTTTGCCGCACTGTTGCATCTTTATCTCTTTTCTATCGCTACTTCAAAGGCCACTGTTCCTCTGAACTGTCTGCTTGCATCCCTCCACCTCTACGACGGGCACGTAGTACCCGTCTAGCAACAACCTCTCTTCCTTTTTCTGTCCAACTCTCTAATGCAAGAGTTAACCGTTACTCCCAGTCTTTCATTTATGCAACTGGTCAACTCTGGAACTGTCTTCCTTTGTCTGTATTTCCCACTTCCTACGATCTCCAGTCTTTCAAACGCAGTGTGTCCAGGCATCTCGAATTGAACGGATCTTGAATTTGGCTCTCTTTTGTGTTGTTTTTGTTTATTTTTGGAAGGAACGGTTTGTGGGCCCATGGCCTTTGGTTCCTTCTTCCTTGCATAAAAAAAAAAAAAATATTTGAGTGCATAGGCTGTGAAAAAGGTGATTTTCATTGTGATTATAATGTCTCTTACCTATGTTCACCATGCTTTCAGGTGGTGAACATATTTGCCATACTCACCTCTAAATCATCATTTTTCTGGTTACATATTATTTATTTCATACTTTCTGTCCCATATTTGAGTGCATAGGTTGTGAAAAAGGTGATTTTCTCAGTAATTATCATGTCTATTACCAACGTTCACTATGCTGTCAGGTGGTGAACAATTTTGCCAACTTACTTTGGATGGACCTCTAAATCATAATTTTTCTGGTTGAATTTCATTTATTTCTTGCTTTGTGTCCTATATTTGAGTGCATAGGCTGTGAAAAAGGTGATTTTCTCAGTGATTATCATGTCTCTTACCTACGTTCACTATGCTGTCAGGTGGTGAACTTTTTTTTTTTTTTTTTTTTTTTTTTTTT
>JAGKTI010000312.1:100419-149130 GCA_018397915.1 Birgus latro
ATCAGTTAAAGGAGAGGAGAGCCAAAGGTGGTGGTGAACATTGAAATCTCCTAGAATGGAGATTTCAGAGAAAGGAGAAATGGATAGAATGTGTTCCATCGTAGAAGTAAGATAGTCAAAGAATTTTTGATAGTCAGTAGAATTAGGAGATAAGTAAACAGCACAGATATATTTAGTCAGAGAATGACAGGAAAGCCGAAGCCAGAGAGCAGAGAATTCAGAAGAATCAAGTTCAGGAACACGAGAGCAAGATAGATCGTTGCGTACGTATACGCAACAGCCACCTTTGGCTTTGAAACGAGAATAGAGAAAGTAGGAGGATACAGAAAAGGGTTTGCTGTCAGTTGCCTCAGACAGCTGAGTCTCAGTGAGAAAGAGAAGGTGAGGTTTAGAGGAGAAGAGGTGGTGCTCAACAGCGTGAAAGTTAGAGGAAAGGCCGCGAATGTTACAGAAATGAAGAAGGAGTGAGTCAGACGGTGGTTCCAGGCAGCTCTTTGAGTCGTCACCGGGAGAGGGGCGGATGGTGGGGGCATTTATGGTCCCCCCCCCCGGGGACTCCGAGGCATGATTTTTGTACGCCATTTTGAGAATTTTGAAAAGGAAGTGTAGTGTGTAGCGTGTATGTAGTTTGGTGTTGACAGTTAGAGAAACTTGTATAGGAGAGCATGCTGGTCTACTCTCTGTGTAACTGAGACACTGAAAAAGTTCAGCAGAGGAGGATGGTCAGGAACAAATCCTGAGGGCTGATGAAACGGGAGCTCCAGCTCTCCCTGTCATCAGCTTTCCATCCTCCCTGGGAGTACTGCCCTGCTCGACTGGTGCTGCAGTTTCCTCACCCTAAAAACAGAGGAGGGGGTCCCTACTCCCCTCACCCTGCCCCTTTTAGTCGCCTTTTACGACACGCAGGGAATACGGTGGCGGAATTCTTCCTAACACAACCTGGCCCCAAAGTAGTAGTACCACCCCACAGTGCGGCCAGATTGTGGGGGGACACAATCTGACGTATGGAAGTGAAGCTTGGACCTTGTTGGAAGGACAGAAGTCAAGAGTGAGAGCAGTGGAAATGAGTTATTTGAGAGGAGCATGTGGAGTCACATGGAGAGACAGACTAACAAATGAGGAAGTGAAGGAGCGTTGTGGTGTGGTTGAGGATGTGATGGGAAGCGTTAGGAGAAGCACGTTAAGGTGGTTTGGGCATGTGGAGAGGATGGAGAGTGAAAGACTGACGGAGGGATGGAGTGGAGAGGTATATGAGAGAGGGGGATGCGAGTTGGGAGCGTGGTAGTGAAATGGCAGGGGACAGAGTGACATGGAGGTGATTTGTTTGTTGCCACCCCGTTCGGGATTAAGGCGCCTGGCAATAGATAGATAGATAGACTTTAATTCTCAATGTTCAACAGTTCATTAAAGTGTTCTCTCCATCTGTTTTTTTCTCCCTTCTCCACTAGTAAACTACCATTTTTATCTTTCACACCCCCACTGACTTCATTGGCACCCTGTCTAGCTCTCTTTACCTCCTTCCAGAACATTTTCTTACATTCCCTCCACTTTGCACTCAAATTCCTTCCAAATTCCTCATCCACTCTCTTCTTACTCTCTCTTACTAATCTTTTCACCTCTCTCCTCCTCTCTACATATAACTCTCTCGTCCATCTCTCAGCTTCTTTGACGCCCCTGTTCCTGATCCGCTCATTATATGTTTTCTTCTTTTGTGCCACAGCCCCTCTTACTTCTTCAGTTCACCATGCTGTTCCCTGAACCCCCTTGCGTCTTCTCTTCACCCCACACACCACCTCACATGCTGCACAGATTTCTTCTGTGAATATCTTCCACACACCTTCCATGTCCCTCATCTGCTCCAATCTGTATTTACCCAGTCGCTCCTCCACTTCCCTTTTATATTCAGCCTTTATTCCATCCTCTTGTAACTTTTCTACCCTCCTTGTAAGAAATACTTCCTCCTGTCCTTCCCTTCTTCTCTTCCTCCATTTTGTTTGGATGTGAAGGTAATGATTGAAAATAGAAACATGTTTGCATGTACTCTTTTTGATACAGGTGCATAGAAAACTTTCATTTGTGCAGCCAATGTATTGAAATTAAAGTTACCTATTATCGGCAAAGTAAATCTAGCTATTACAGGGTTCTTAAATACCAAGGAAGCACAGTCTTTTGATTAGTTAGACTTTTAATACAACTTGGTAGGCATAAATGCTGTATAACAACAGCTGTACTGGATAAGATGGAAACAAGTATATATATAAAAAAACTGAAGGAAACCTCTGATCATCTACAGAGCTCAGGGATAAGGTTGGCTAAACAGAATGTGAAATCTGATACTGAGGGTCCCATAAAAATGATAATTGGTTCAGATTACTGTGGAAGAATCATTGATAGGACTTTCAAGAAGAATAAAGTACAGTTGTTCAAGAGTCCTGGAGGTAACCTTATTATGGGTCAGTTGCCTTTTCCAAGCAAACCAAAGAAGAGGCCAAGGTGGTAGACTCAGTCTTTGTTACCTTCACACAGTCATTGTTGGTAGCTAGAATAAGTGCAGAATTAGAACCTACTCAGGTAAATGACTTGTTGGATGAAAAAATTGAACCTGTATGCATACTTTGGGACCTAGACAATGTAGGAATACACTCTGAAGATCCAACTCCTGAAGATATAATAACTTGGGATTTGTATAACCAGTCTGTGGAATTTAAAGATGGACAATATTGGGTAGGATTACCATAGAAACTGAACCTTTTGGAGTTACCAACAAATTTCCAAGCAGCTAAGGCTTAGTTGAATTCTTTCCTAAGAAAGCTGAGAGACAACCCAGAACATCTTATCATATCAATTGAAGAATAAATTTATAGAAGAGGTAGAATTCCCTGTTAACCAGAAAGCTGGACATTATTTACCACATCATGCTTCAAGCAGTGGTTCAGTGACAACTCCCATAAGGATAGTTTTCAATTGTAATAGCAAAGCATCTGAGGGATCAGCTAGCTTGAACAATTGCCTGTACTGTGGACCTACATCAACAGAGAAGTTAGGAAATGTGTTACTAAGATTTAGAGAGAAACCTTATGCTTATACAGCAGACATCAGTAAGGCTTTTCTCAGATTAGGATTGAGAGAGGAGGATAGGAGATTTATAAAATTCCTATGGCCTCAAGACTCTCAAAGTGAGGATGGTCCATGGAAAACTTACTGTTTCCGGTTGGTGCTCTTTGGCTCTTGTGCTAGTCCTTTCCTACTTTGCAACACTTTGAAGCATCATTGTCAGAAATAGTGTATCACTCCTTTACCTAACGAGTGTTAGTCCTAACACGACCAATCGTAAATTTATATAAATCTCGTGGGAGAATTAGGGCAATTAATCCTCTAACTCACCAGCTACTATTCTCATATCATAGTTAGTTTCCCTCAGCTTAGGCCAAATCAATAAGGTTACTTAGCTATAATGAGTTGGACAACAGATGACGATGGGCGTGAGGTCTCGGTCTATTTCCTGGGCTTCCAGGTGTCCTTAGGTTCGTATTTAACAGCGTGCTACTTGAACGGGGTTGGTAGCAGAGTGTTAACATGGCGAGTCTCCTTCCCTTCATAGGTTTGAGGAGTTGCCAATTATTTATTAATTACAATTCTAAATACAGTTAAATTGCTTCATGAAACATGTAAGTGAATCTAACTTATCGTAATTTAATATTAGTTCTGATTTTCACGTGAGGGCTTTTCATCCCTTACCACGCAGGTGCAGTTAGGACAATGGAAAATTCTTAAGTATTTACACATACAGTAGATCATCGGTAAACGATAACCCGATAAACGAAAATTCGATGTTATGAAAGCGATGAATATAGGACAAATTCCTCTATACGAAAGGCATCTGTCTTGATGGTACGAAAAGCGACATGAAAGGAAATATGAAAAATTCAAAATAGGCGCTCTGCACAGCGCCGCGCTCGCTTGCGGCGAGGCTGTCACAACAATAACAAGACAATTCGCCATCAGGACTTTTCACTGTCAGGACGATTCCCCGTCATTTATTTAAATATCAGTTAGTTTAGCAAGTACAGTATATTAGTTTTTGAGTTATATGAGTTTTAAAGCTGATGGTGGTTTATTCTTTTTATAATAAATGTAAAATATGGCATCAGATAGTTGGTATTAATGAAAAAAAATATATACTGTATATTGACACGTAAATCAGGTGACAAATGCCCCTCATGCCATTGTCTAGGCAACTCACCTGTTACCAGTGACCTGGCCAGTAAAGACATGTCGTGCCACAGTATGAAATTCAAGGCCAGAGCGATTCCCCAATCAATGACAATGTGGAGGACAAAGTTTACGTAGCATTAGAGGAAGAAACAGTCAGAAATGATGATCAGGTAATGTTCCCCAAAAAGATGCAGTATGTTGATGTGTTTGGTGAGTGAAACAATGCTTATATTGCCTATATTACTGTGTGAAAACCAATATACTCTTGTACTACATATAAATTCCTACCAAATAAATAAATAAATAAATATTATAAGTGGTTTGGAAGTTACCCTCCCATTGGTCATATTTTCTCTGGAGCCAGGGCCCACACAAAACACAGCAAATGTGAGGGTATTCTTACCTGTAGCAGAATTTTAAAGGTCAGGTGAGGGATTTCTTTATGAATTTTCGATGTTTCTCATAAAAAGCGGAGGTTTTAGCCAAAAAAAAAAAAAAAAAAAAAATCTGCCAGGATTGGGGGAGGTAACTGGTTAAGAATCTGCCGGGATGGGGCGGGTTAACATAAGGCTACATATGAGACATTGACATTTATATAAATGCCTATTAATCTCAAGTGAACGATAAACATACTCAAAAATTATACAAATAATCATCATATTACGTCTACATTCTCAGCTAATCAAGCAGTCTTAACCTAATGCATCCAAAAATTACAATGAAAATAACTGAAGACGGCTGTGGGAGACGCCAGATTCTAATTCAAAATCGACTACAGTGAGGCAGAAACAAGTTAATTATTGACTACAAGTGCAAATTATAAACTAATATCCAAACCTACACTATTCAATGAACATAGACCTTGATAGCTCCCCATGAAATTGTCTGATGGCGAATTGACTTCACGGCGAATTTTTCCGGAACCAGTCCACGTCCCTCCTCGCATCTTTGCTGCACGTGAGGATATTTTCACACCTCTGCACATTTTCGTACTGTTTAGATAAGTCTCCCATGCACCCTGCATCACCTCCAGCATCAGGGGAGCCCTCTGCAAAGAAGAAGCCGCACCATACTCTAACTGTGGAGAGGAAATTGGAAATTACGCCACGAGGAGGGGCAGGGAGTTTCGGAGATTGGGTGTCCTTTAGGCCTTGCAGCTTCCACCGCTGGGACTGTGACCAAGAAAAGGGAGATGTACAAGAAAATGGCCACCTCATTCTCTACATCTACAGGTATTACTTACTTCAAAATAGAAGGGATAAAGTTTGGGTGGGGGGTCCAAGGGGGTCCTGGAATGCATCCCCCCCTTTTTATGTATATTTCAGTGGGGAAAATTGCTCCAATATACAAAATTTCACTTTATGAAAGCCTTTTCTGGTCCCTATCCCTTTCGTATACCGGGGATCCACTGTGTGTACAATATAGTTGTTCACAAGAGTTAAACACAGTAGCATTTAATTTATTAATAATAGTACTCTAGAAAGTTCACAGAACCTTAATTCCTTCACTTAACATGATTGTATTCACACGGGAAAATTATGTAATTAAATTATTTGAAGTTCAAATTACACGACTTCTGGAAAACAGTACTCGCGTAAATCAAAAGGTACCTGTACACCTCGCGCACATTGCTTTGAATAACATTAGTATCCACTGGCACATCTGTCTCATGTTCAGCACACATGTATTTTAAGTCTTTTCAGTTTTCCCCAGCACTTGATTCACACGTTTGATCTTACGATTTTGCAGCAGTGTCTTCACCCCAAGTGAGCTGGATGGCTTAGAGAATCTTGTCATTATTTTTATTTTCATATCTGATGGTGGACTTGTTCGCATGTTAAGCATTAGTTGTGTCCACCTCTCCCTCATTAGTGTCAAGTCTTCATAAAGTTTCACACTTCTCTTCCAGACTCATGAGTACTCTTTAGCTTTAACACCAGAAGTTGAAGGGTAAGGTCCGTAGTAGTCAAGATTTCATTGGCTATATGTTTCCTCAAAAACATGATTGTCAATCAAGGACAAGATAACAATGGTCTGGGAGGGTGAAGAATGCAGAGAATGTTGGATGCACATGTGCCAGGACCATGATGTCAATGCTGCATCACTGCCGCCATGTTGCTATGCGGGCATTTTAAATGTCAGTAGGGACAAATTGAGTGTTGATAAACTATTCTGCCACACAAAGTGAGTTGGGGTGGAAGTTTGCAGTACCATGTAAAACATGTTTCACACAGTCGAAGAGTGGGTAAAATGAGGGTCTGCTGTAATCAAGGTGTCCCTCCTATTCTAACTTATGGATCAGAAACATGAAGTCTAACAGAATGATGAACATAATCATCATTGTGATGAAATGTTTCATTTTCGTGGATCCTTCCCAGTGACCTCATTTTTTCCACTGGACCAAGCCATTTCCAGCTTCATAAACTTGCTAGAAAAATATCCCAAATGATTGGTGAAAAATGATTGTATATGGCAGATATATAATGCAGGCATGATAATATAACCATTCCAGGTACTTAAATCTCTCAAATAATAATGTTTACTGTATTTTATTCTCAGGTTGGTAGCCTGTCCTTAACACAGTGCGAACTGGAGAGCCAGATCCACTCTCTGAATCTGACAGTGCTGCAACTGCGTACTGAACACCAGTTAGAGAGACAGCAGATTCAGACACTGACAGAGGAGAATACAGGCCTGCAGAAGAAAGCAAAGGATCTCCAGACCCGATTGTGGTGTGAGGCTAGGAGATGCCGCAGTAATAGTGGGGGATGTTTGAGATGGAACGTTGAAGAGAAGAGCGTTGTTAAGGATATGAAAAGAGACAAGCAGGCTAAATCAGAGTCTGGCAGCAATGATGAACTTGTGCTTCAGGGACAAACAACACTTCCTACAGTCAGAACTGATCAGCAAAATATTCAGGTAGGTACTAAATGTAATGTGGTCTGTAAAGTGGGATCAAAATTTTTGAAGGCTTAAAATCTGTGAATATATATGGCCCACTCCACTGGACACTATGATAGTTCTTCAGTTTTCCATTATCCCTGTTAGTTTTTCTGGAACCATCCCACCCCATATACCCAGTATAGTATTAGTATAAAGGTTGATGATGATGCTGTTGTGTGGAGTTGAGGTTGTCGATTGTTGCCATCTTCATATTTCCTTTTCCATTAATGTTCCCCTGGAAAGGGGGGGAAAGAATGCCTCCCCAGTATCCCTGCGTGTTGTAAGAGGCAACTAAATGGGGCCATTTGGTTACCTGTATTTCTCTTCGTACTGTCCTCTTCTTCTCTTCTGTCCCACCTCTCTTGATATTTCCATGTTTCTTCCAGCCTTTATATTCCCTCTCCACCAGTCAGATTAGATTTGGTTTCATGATATGAATAGTTTAAGGACATTCCATTAAAGTTGACTTTTTCTCACTTACACTGCTTTCATGCCAAGACCACTTCAGTGCCACCCTTATTGTCCTTATAGCAATATTATGCCTTGGTGCTAGTTCTACATTATTCCTTCCTTCCATCCATGAATGTTATGAACAACTACTGTATCTTGCTGTTATGGCATTCATAGATATGAATGTCATTTTCCTTTAAGATTTTCATTTTGCTGGACTGCCAGTTACTTGGAATCAGACATCATGGTTTTATAATAATTTGCCTGACTAGATGTTTCACAGTATAATAAGTTTCTCAGGTGTGTATTTGTGGAGCATGATTTTGCAAAATGAGGTGGAAGTAAACATTCCACTATTTGTAGAGTTTATGACTCATGCAAGATATACATGGTAACCAGTGATGTCATACTGTACTGAGCATGCACCAGGGCTTTCTCTCTCTGACTGACCCTCAGTTTTTTTTTTTTTAATTACCATAATTGATTTATATTAATTTACTTTTTATTTAAATGCATGTGTCAGGGGAAATTTGGAGTTTGCTCTGGCGAGGTCGCCAGATGTCAGGGGAAAATGAGACTTTTACTCTGGCGTGTCGCCAGATGTCAGGGGAAATTTAAGTATTCCCAAGAAATAATGAAATATTGTATAATTGGTATACAATGTATAGCTAAGTGTGCTATGTCAATTCTCTAGGGTCGAGAATTACAAACTTCCTCAACGGCACGCAGCAGAGNTCAAACACTCAGATAACGGCTAAATATTTCAAAAAGCTTAGCCTAGGAAAAAACCAGAAAATACTGATCGGTATGGATGAAACAGAGCTGCTGTGACGATCACCAAAGTGGGTGGGGCTGCAGGAGACACGCCAATACAAGCTGAAATCTGAAAACGCTAGAAAAGCACAGAGCCTAGAGAGGCGTCCCGCGTCGCTCCGTGTCTACAAGCAAACTGAGCTCCCATTCGAATCGGCGGCGCGACGAGCGCGGGAGGTGCGCGCGCCGGCGTGTAACGGCTAACGCGCCAACAGACAATTCAAATTTACGGGACGATGTCACGACTTACTCAACACAACGTTACAATGTAGAAAATTCGTGACAGCATGATTATAATAATGTTACAGGGTTAACATGAACCCCGCCCCCCCAGGCCACACTCATCTGGCTAGGTGGACTTAGAGAAGAGTAGTTCCCTGGGAAGAATGGCTCTGAGTGCTGTTTGGCTGTAGGATTTGGATGACTGTGGTAACCATGTGTTTGTTTATTACAGTGATCCTTCTTCAGTTGTGTGTATCTGACATGTGCAGATGTCTCATGTGTGGTGACCTCAACCATGGTTAAAATCCATTTTACAAGGCACAATTCCCACTTGAATGAGTAAACTCAGTGAAAAACATCCTCGACACTTCACATCTGACAAGTGGGGATGCCATGCAACGCAAGTCTGACCCACAGTGCATCAAGCCACCCTTGCTTCAGTCCCTCCTTGAGTGTTGTGTTGTTAGTGTCTGGCCTTGTTGTGTACTTTGTCTCATGGAATTGATGCTCCTGTGTTAGCATGTGGTCTGTGTGTGTTATCTAGACAAGATAATGGTACAGACAAACACAGGACTATTTTGGAGGCCTGTCAGCCTAATGGTACCCTTCCTTTGAAGAAGGAAATATTTAATTCGACATAGCACCATGAAAATGTTGTTGATGTGGCATGTGCTTTTAGGATAAGTGAATTAACAGTGCTTGACAGGTTGCAAAATAATGTTTTCCAGCCAAATGGACCGTGTGTTTGGTGTTACTGAATCATCCATTCATACCATAAGGCTGCAGAGGAGAAAGTATGAGCTGCGCTAAAGTGCTGGTAACATTTCATTTGGAAGTGAAGCTTGGACCCTGTTGGAGGAACAGAAGTCAAGAGTGAGAGCAGTGGAAATTAGTTATTTGAAAGAAGCATGTGGAGTCACATGGAGAGACAGACTGACAAATGAGGAAGTGAAGGAGCAGTGTGGTGTGAATGTGGATGTGATGGGAAGCATTAGGAGAAACACATTAAGGTGGTTTGGGCACGTGGAGAGATGGGGAGCGAAAGACTGACGAGGAGAATGTATGTGAGTGAGGTGGAGGGGGGGAGAGGGAGGGGGAGGCCAAGGATGAGATGGAGGGATGAAGTGGAGAGGTATATGAGAGAGGGGGGTGTGAGCTGGGAGCAGGGCAGAGAAATGGCGGGGGACAGAGCAATATGGAGGTGATTTGTTTGTGGCCACCCCGTACGGGATTAAGGTGTCTGGCAATAGATAGTTAGATAGAATTATCAATGCACACAGAGGGAAAAATATTTTGAAAAAATTAAACTTGCAGTATATCTTGGCAGAACTTGCAGTAAAAACTCATGTGAAGAACAGTATTATTGAAGATGGAGAAAATATGTGTGTGCACAGTGTGAACATAATGTGCCTGTTAATGGTGCTACATTGTGTGACAAGGGTGAGAAAATTTATACTAATACAGTACATGTCAATGAGTGGGTTGGCGGAGGGTCAGTGCCCCTGCTCGTAAAACAACTAACCCAAAGACAGACGACTACCCGTTACAGGATTATGGCGTCTGGCTGTAGATAGACAGACAGACTGTACTAGCAACAGAAATTGTACGGTGTACAGTAACACAACATTCATAAATAAACATTGAAGATCACACATTCATTTACAACCACTGCCCTTGGAAACACACTGCTGTTGTGTTGCCAATTAAATATTTTTTCTGCTGGATCATCATTTAGCAGCAGTTACCTCCATTTAGCATCATTTTTTTAATGCTTATTGGCAAGAAATCTAGCTATATTGTTGCTGGAGTCTGTGTTTGTGCGGGAACTTTTCCTTCCAAGCGTTCCAGCATGCCTCCAGCCCGCTCCTGGGGCTTGGCGGGCAGTCTGACTCGGGCTGTGCTGGCAATAGGACGCACCCATGCCTGGACCTCTTAGAATAAATCTCAAGCTGGCCTTGCAGTTTCTATCTCCCTCCTGGTCCTCACCCCAACGTGGCGCAGTGGAATTCTATGTGTGACCCAGGAGTGGCGCCAGCAGTGCCCAAGCAGGTGAACCCAGAGTCAAAGGACTGGTTCCGCCTCATGTGCAGGGAGACCGAGTGCACAGCAACATGTACAGTGTGCCACCACCCTAGCTGTGACCTCCAGGGATGGGGACAGCCTACCAGCTTGTGTACCCAGCCTTACATCTGGAGGCACTGGTCCAGTGGTGAGTGCTGACACCACCTGCAACTCCTGGTAAGGCTACTATGGGAATGTCGCCATCCCAGTTCAAGGCGAACGACCATGCACGGAGGAGGCCGTCAGCATGGTGAGGAGCATGGTGGTGGGCCCCAGGTGCACTGTGGGAGCATGGTTGGACTTTTTCACATACACTCAGGAGCCTAATGATAATATGTGTTAAATGTGGTAAAATGTAGAGCCAAGGCAGCAGAGTGTGATTTTAAGTATCCCCAGTGTTCCATAAATCTCGACGATTTCATGCTCTCGAAAAAGCATGTGATGGAGCTGCGCAATATCAGTATGAAAACAGGAGTGCTGTGTCGACTTCTAGTGCTGCGATCTGTGGAAGAAATTACAAGTGCCTGTGAAATGTTCAAATTGGTGGAGAAAATGGCAGGAGTACGTGGCCACAGTGGTGTGGCAGGTGCTTCAGTGAGTGACAAGGAGTAAGCGAAACCGGCCGGTGCCACTCGGTTGCGGCAGGTGGAAACAGGGCCTTCCCAGCCTCGTGCCCCTCCCCCACCAGCAAAGGGTTGCCGGAGGTGCGGCGGCATCAAATGCAGTGGAGAGAGTCAGTGCCCTGCCGTCAAGGCCACCTGTCGCAGATGTGGGAGGGTTGGCCAATTCTGGCAAGTACAGTATGTACATCGCCAAAGCACCCCAGCTCCCCCCCCCCCAAACCACCGGCAGCGTCCTAGTAGGCAGCACCGAGGTGTAGTGTGCCTCAGGGTGAAAGTGAAGTGTGACAATACGCCTGCAGCATGCAAGGTGACAGCGGTAGCCGATACGGGCACACAGATATGCATAACGGAATACCACCTCACGCGGGGCCTCGGGTGACTCCGTGAAGTCTATAGAGAACTACTGTGGGTATTAATCACCACGCAGGCATGAGCATACGCGTTGTGGGATGCAAGGCACGTCTCTTATACGTGGGAGGAAGATCTGCTGTGGCAAGCTTGTACTTTGCTGACGGGGTGCAATGGCTGTATTTGTCACTGCAGACGTGCAAGGCTTTGGGCAAGGTGCCACACGATTTCCCCAGTGTACCGGTGACTGTAGGGGCCGTTGAACAGGTGGAAGAGCCCCCAATCCCCACCCGTCCTGCAAGTCCCTCATACCCCCTGATGGAAGAAACTGTGAACCTTCTGTAGAAGTGGTTTCTGGAGCATTTTGGGCGCACAACATTCGCAGTGAACCGCACCCCTCTGCTGGAGATGAAAGGGCCAGCCCACCACATCCACCTGCACCCCTGTTCCATACTCGACACAGTGCACACACCAGCATCCGTCCTCCACCACTTCTGTGACAAAGTTCACCAGCAATTAGAAGAGGACATAAGGACAGGTATAATCGAGCCTGAACCTGCTGGAGAACCCACGGGGTGGTGTTCCCGTATGGTGGTGGTCCTGAAGGACAGTGGCCGCGCAGAACAGTGGACCATCAATGACTAATCCAAGCAAGCCAACGAGAGACTCACCACACCCGCCCCCCATTCAACGCGATCACCAGCGTGCCGAAGCACACGTTCAAAACAGTAGTGAACGCTTATTTGGGGGTACCACCGGATCCCCCTGGATGAGGAAAGCAAGAAGCTGACCAGCTTCATCACCCATGGGGCTGCTTCCGCTTCCGGTGCACGCCCATGGGCCACTGTGCAGGGCAGGATGCCTTTACCAAGCACTTCGACTACACAACAGCAGAGATCCCCAGGAAACTGAAATGTGTCGACGACATGCTCCTTCATGACCGTAGCATTGCCGATGCTTTCAGGCACACATACCAGTTCCTGTGAATGTGTGCAGAAAATGGGATCATGCTCTGCCCAGACAAATCCGCTTCTGCAGGAGAAGCGTGACCTTCAGGAGCATCAGCCTAAGCAGGACTTGCTAAGCAGTATAACCAATTTCAAAATGCTACCACACCCCTCCTTCACAGATATCCAGTTGTGGTTTGGGCTGGTGAACCAGGTGGCACCATTCCTCGTCATTGCACCACTCATGAAGCCCTTCAGAGAATTATTGAAAAAAAACGTCAGGGAAAGTCGTGTACTGGGACGGCCAACTCCAACCTATCTTCAAGTCAATGAAGGAGGCTATAAGCAAGCTTGCGGTGGAGGGCCACAAGTATTACGACGCCACATGGCCCAGAGCAGTGTTCACCGACTTCAGCAGGCTTGGCATCGGTTTTGTGATCATGCAGCAGTACTGCCAGTGTGTGTCTCAAGAGGCCCCCCTGTGCTGCAAGGGTGGCTGGAAACTGGCCCTGTGCGGCAGCCGCTATCTAACATTAGCCAAGAAGAACTACTTAACGTTGGAGAGGGAGGCCCTTGCCATTGCATGGTGCCTGAAAAAGGCGTGCCTGTTCCTTTTGGGATGTCTGGACCTCACCTTCATCACAGACCACAGTTCACTTCCCAAGATCTTCAGAGACAAATAGTTGAAAGACATCAGCAACCCCCACATACTCAACCTCACAAAGAAGACATTGATGTACTCATTTCGCATTAAGTACCTGAAAGGCGAGGCGAACTGCACAGCTGATGCACTCTCAAGATACCCCCTGTTTGAGGCGGACTGGATGAGACAGACCTGGCGGAAGATGAGACCACACGTGCCATGGTCATGGAAGCAATGGCCTGCACCATAGAAGACGAAGAAGGCGCCATTGTGGACCTCCATCGAGTGGAGGAGGAAGCACACCAGGACGAGGACTACAGGCTCCTCCATGAGCGTGTGAGCACCGGGGACTGGGCCAACCGGGAGGACGAGGAGCCGATAGCAGCTCGCCCATGCAACAGGATGAGGAGGCACCTGTCCTGCCAGGGGGACACTGTCATGTACGCCAACGATGAAGGGCACCTGCGACTCATAATTCCCACAGCCCTTCGACATGCGGCCCTAGCTAATCTCCACGCAGGTCACCAGGGCAGGGATTCCATGCTCAGTCATGCCAGGCAATGCATGTCCGCAACAAGGAGAGGACGTATAAAAGGTACCGGAGCCAACCCTCCCCAGAATCACATCTTTTTTATATTTCTGCCCGGAATCGTACTAAGTCTGTTCTTCGCTTTGCTAAAAATAATTTCATCCGTGCTAAATATTCCCAACTCTCCAACTCGAATTCTTCTCACTCCTTCTGGCACCTTGCCGAAAACCTTTCTAACAACTTTACCTCATCATCCTTCCCTCCTTTTTTCTACTCTGATGGCTCTGTAGCTATTTCTTCTACTGATAAAGCAGATCTCTTTGCTCAGACTTTCTCCTCCAATTCCACCTTAGACGATTCCGGTGCTGTTCCTCCATCACTTTCCCCCTCTGACTTCCTCATGACTGACATTAAAATTTCTTCAGCTGATGTATTTTCTGTCATCACTGGCCTCAATACCAACAAGGCATATGGGCCTGATGGAGTCCCTCCTGTTGTCCTCAGAAACTGTGCTTCTGTGCTTACACCCTGCCATATAGGTAAACTCTTTCACCTTTGTCTGTCAACTTGTACCTTTCCTTCTTGCTGGAAGTTTGCTCTCATTCAGCCAGTCCCAAGGAAGAGTGACCATTCCCAGCATTGCTTTAACATCCTGTGTCTCAAAAGTTTTCGAGTCAATTCTTAACAGAATAATCTTAAAGCATCTTTCTTGTCACAACCTTCTTTCTGATCGTCAGTATGGGTTCCGTCAGGGACGCTCCACTGGCGATCTTCTCACCTGCCTTTCAGACTCCTGGTCATCCTCCTTTCGGGACTTTGGCGAAAGCTTTGCCGTTGCACTTGAAATCTCAAAGGCTTTCGAATGAGTCTGGCATAAATCTTTAATTTCCAAACTGCCCTCCTGCGGTTTCTATCCTTTTCTCTGTGCCTGCATCTCTAGCTTCCTTTCTGGTCGGGGCGGGACTGCTGCCTCCCCACGTGTTTACCATTCGTTGCGTCCCGTAATGCTGGGAGACGGGAGTCCTGGAGGTTGAGCAATGCTGTACAGTGCTCTCTGCAGCTAGCAATACACCTCTTTTGTCCCTTATTCTGGCTAGACGGGCGGCCTGGTTGGGCCCGACCAGGTCAATCGGCTGGTCTTGCGTTGGCTAGGGTCAAGTGGGCAATAGGGGGTTGGTGGCTCCTATCATCCTGGGGTCACCCTTGCCCCGGCCCCCTGGTGGTTACCCACGTATACTCTCCCGCTACCTCTGGGGTCGCCAGTGGCATTGTCCCTGGCATACGGCCTTCCCTTTTTGGGCTCCATGGTGGGTGGAGGGGTGGGAGAATGAAGGTGTTTTGGTCTACTATGGCTGCTCCCTCCCTTTTCGGTACTTGTGTGGCAGATGGCCGGGCCTACGAGTCCCTACCAACCAGCCACACTGTTGCTGTTGCAAATATCAACTCTGCACCAGGTAAGGGCAATAAGGGGAAGGAGCGTGTTCAAGGCAGCGGCACACAGCCCTCCAAGAAAGCTCTCTCGCCCTTCATAGATATGATGCTTGGCTTATTTGTTCCTGACAAGTATAGGAAATTCCTAGTTCTGAAGTGGGCTGATGGTTCCTCTTTCAGGGACCAAAATGCATTCAAGGTTCACAGTGGCCTGGTCAAGGCATGTGGATCATCCCCAAAGGTTGTTCCACAGGCAGATGGGTCACTCCTTATAGAGGCCAGTGAGACAGACCAAAGTGCCCGCATCCAAGCCATCAAATGTTTAGCCTCCTGTGAGGTCACAGTCACCAGCCACTCCACCCTGAACCAGACTCGGGGTGTGGTCTTCTCCAAGGGGTTCCTTCAGTACTTGGAGGAGAACCTCCTGGACGGGCTGAAGGACCAGGGAGTGGTGAAGGTGGAGAGGATAAGGAAAAAGATAAAAGGAATGCTGATGAACACACCATCACTGATTGTCACCTTCGATCGGTTGACATTGCCTTATGTCTTGGAGGCAGCCTATTACCGTCTTCGGGTTAAGGCATATGTGCCAAGACCTAGGCGGTGCTATTATTTCCAGAGATTTGAGCATGTCAGCAGGTCTTGTCGTAGAAATGTGCAAGGTCTACCACAGGTGTGTGTTCATTGTGGTAATGCTTCACATGGGGAGATGGAATGCCTGAATCCCCCCTCCTGTATCAACTGCCGTGGTACCCACCCAGCTTCATCATTACAATGTGACCAGTATAAGTTTGAGAGTGAAGTCATGTCAATTCGAACCCGTGAGAAGGTTTCTTTTGCAGAGGCAAAGGAAAGGGTCAGAGGGATGTTTATCCGCCCTGGAGTCACCTTTGCATCAGCACTCTCACGTCGTAAGGAGTTCCCACGTCTCGAGGAAAATATACTTCATGCTGCCACACCTTCTTTTCGGGGTAATCAGTCGTCACAGACTTCCCGGTTGGGGAATGTTACTCTGATGGTAACACATGGACGAGGCCCCATTCCAGTTCCCACTCCTTCAACTCGCAATATGCGGAATGCTGTCCCCGGGTTAGTACTGTTAGTGTAAATGAAGTCTGCCTGACCACTGCTCCAACTGTTTCCGCCCCCACTTCGGTGGCTGATGGCGGTGTTGCTGACGGCTTGCACACTTCGGCAGCAGTGGCAGATGTACATGTTGAACCTGGCAAACGTCATTGTAGTTCGTCAGAGTCTCCGTATCATGAAGAAGGACCACCTAAGGTCTCTGTTGTTGACACTGCTGTTGACACCTCTTCTGTACCTTCTGCCCAGCAGGCAAAAAGATCTAACCAAGTGACATCTGCAGCTGATGGTTCACCTCTGGTCCCATCTGTAGGAAACTAGGCAAACCACACTCACCGGCCTCACAATGTGAACTCCCAAGGTTCCCAGTTGCATACCACAGGAACCTTCCGATGACATCATCACTTGTGACTTAGCAGGTGTGTGCGTGCGTACAAACACTAACAACAATATGCACTAACACTCTCGTCCTCTCTTTTTAATTTGACAGAAGATTCCAAGGACGAAGCTGGATGGTCTATTTGTGTCTGATACACACTATGTATCCAATATATAGACTTTTGTGTGAGTACCATCAACACCCGATATGCACTATGTATCCAATACATACACTTTTGTTTAATTACTATCAAGACCCAGTCTGTGGCCACATACAGATATGTGATGTCTCTTGAAGTATTATAAACTTTGTAGTCTCGGCTGACTGCTGCACACAGCCGCTCGGTCGAGGCATCTTTCTTGGTGAGACAATCAGCCAGTTGTTGTGATGTATCCACCCAGGATACCTCATCAATCTCCCCCCGCTCCATCATGTCCCGCAACACAGCAATATCAATGCGCAATCTCCTGTCTTCTACGCTCCTACAGGAGTAAAGGGCGTCCGCCAGACTCTTGTTGTCAACGAAACACTTTATTATGATCTTTCCACATCCAGAAACCTCATGCAATATGTTGGAGAGATATACAGCAGTTTCAGCACATTCAAGCAGCGCCAACGCCTCAGCAGATGAGGTAGATTTGACGACCCTCCTGATCTATCTTGTCTGCCAGAATATAGGACATCATGCCTCACTAGCATCTCATAGGAAGATCACAAAACTTCCCTGAGATCCATTGCCAACAAGGTTGGCAAATGAGGCATCCGAAAAGCACTGTATATGACAGTCCTCGATCGGCCCCATTCTAGGAATGTATAGCTTCATGTTGTCAGTCTTTACCCTTGAGATCACCTTATTGAGTCTAAGCAAATCTGCTATGGTAGCTCGGTTGCTATTCACACTCAACTCACCCACATCAAAGGCAATATCTGGCCGAGTGTGTGTGGCAATCCAATTGAGTTGCCCAATTAATGCTCGGTACTCCATTTTCTCAGACTTGGACAGCTCCCCTGATTTTACTGCTGCACGATGTTTTCTCAGCGTGACTGGTTTCAGAGATGAAGCACACTGGAATTGGTCGAGCGTTATGCTGCCATCGGTGTTGGAGATGACATTGAGACCAACGTATTTGAAGGCTTTTGATTCTGAACTGCCGATGAGGAATATTTGACTCAAACGATTTATCACTTGATGTTCGAACTCATGTGTACCAGGCCAGAGGAAGTCGTCGACGTAGATGCGTACAATGCCTTCGACTTTGCCACCATTGCTCCAAGAGAACAGCGCTGAATCCAGTGATGACACTTTAGCTCCGAGACTCAACAACTGATCTTTTACGCACAGATACCAATGCCTAGCAGCATCACAAAGGCCGTAAACAGTTTTCTTTGGTCTTCATAACTTACCATTTGCATATTCAGGCGGAGGACGTAAATGAACAACTCTCTCAATGTGGTTACCTTGCAAGTAGGCAGCTTTCACGTCCATAGTGTGGCAACCCCACTGGTTGGTGGAGGCCAAAGAAAGTGCCAAACGCACTGCTTCCTTTGAACAAGTAGGCAAGTCTTTTCGGAGATCCACTGTGTCTTCCTCAAATCCTCTGGCGACTAAGCGGGCCTTAACAATAGGCTTTCCATTTTTCAGTTTTTCTGTCACAACCCATCGAACCATTATGGCACCTTGCCCAACATCATCTACTTCCTCATACACATCATTATTCTGCCAATTTGTAATTTCATTTTCCTTAGCACATAATACGGCCTCAGAGTTGAAAAGAACAAGCATTTCTGCGTTGTCATCAACCTCTTCCCATTCGCTAAGATCCTTCTCCAAATCTATCCAATCAGTGCTGCCGTCAGAGTCCCTCTTCAAATTATAGCAGTGTTTGTACTTTCCAGTGGCTTTAGCTGCCCGACTCATAATCCTTCCAGACACTAACTTTCCACTTTCTGAATGTATTCCCTTTATACGCTGACCAACAGAAACTTTGGGAAGCTGATTAACTGAACAGAAACTGTGGGAGGCTCATCAATTGGGACCACACCATCTTCCGACTCGTCATCTGGTGGATAGTCATTCAGCACTTGCGGAGGATTGTCATTAGGCTTCTCCTGGACAACATTGTTCTTCTCATCATTGCTGACCACATTCAACTGTAGTATCTTGCTCTGGCGCACGCGCTAGACGACATACGTGCACTCGCATGTATACACCGCCGTGTCTCACCAGAATTTGTTTCCCATCAGTGCCTATTACAATTCCGGGACCGTGCCACTCATGACTGTCATTTATTTTGTAGAAGACTTCATCTCCATTTCGGATGTCGTTTAGGTCACTCGAACGTACGTTGTGCCACAGAGCCCTAGCCAAGCGTTCATCTGATTCAGTCTTTATAAACTCCTGTCTAGCTAAATGAAGAGCGTTCAAGTTGTCTCTCACAATTTTCGATGGTGATGAAGGTTCCAAGGCTGGAGGATTATTTGCATACACATTAGGCAGACCATGGTTTTGACCAAAAACAAGTTGGTTAGGAGAAAAGCCTGCGTAGTTGGTGAGAGCATTTCTTGCCGATACTTCCCATGCCAAGGCCACATCCAGTTCACACTGGCTATCAGCCATTATCTTCCTAACAATGTCACCAATGACTGCATTTTGACACTCACAGACTCTGTTGTTTCAAGGACTCTCTGCAGGCGTTGTCATGATCTTGATATTGAAGGCCTCTCCCAATGCTCGCATTTCCGCATTGTTGAATTCACAGCCATTGTCTGTAAGAATTTTTGTAGGTGCGCCAAGCACAACAATCCAGCTCCGAAATATTCCTTTGATAATGGTGGGTGCACACTTATCCGCGATTACTATCGCATTACAATACCTGGTCACCAAATCAACAAGGACCAAGAAATAATGCCTTCCCCAAGGTTTTAAATCCATGGATATGGCTTCGTTAAACTTAGACGCCATGGGCAAACTGACTACGGGTCGGGGCTTGGCTTTCTTAAATCTGCAACAGACTGTACAAGCATCAGATACAGCCTTGATAGCCCGTTCCAGTTTTGAACTTTTAATTCCCGCATCTGTGATCAGTTTAATTAGTTTTGCTGATGTTGGGTGTCCAAATTGCCTGTGAAGCTTCAAAGCGGTTTTTTCTACATCACTCTCACGAGATGCCAACATGATTGTTTCACAAAATTCACGATCTAGTCATAAGGAAATTGGAAGTAAGTAATGGCCTGAAGATGAGGACTTTAAATCGATGATAGTTCCACAAATTTTGACCTGGTCAGTTCCAAGGTTAATCAACATTTTTGCTTTTTTCATGGAATGTCTACTCAACAGCAAGGGAATATTGCAGTCCACAACATCAGTCACGATGGTAGCATGCATGTTTCCAATGTAGCAGGGCAGAGTAACACGTTTGAGGGAAGAAACTGTGAGACCATCAGCAAAAGTAAACGTTGAGGATGACGCTTCTTCTCTTACAGCATCACGTTCGTAATCAGTGAGCTCACTTAGATAGCAATTGATCCATTCAACTCCACATACAGTTGTAGAACACCCTGTGTCTAGAAGAGCACATCCCTTAGATTCTTCTACTAGAGTCTGTGACTTACCTCTACAAGCGACATCATCCGCATAGCCCATAAATAACGACAGATGCACTGTTTCAGAATTCTCTTCTCGACTGCCATCGTTTTCGTATGCATCCGGACAGTCACGTGCCCAGTGAAATCTAGAATCACATACTAAACACCTCGATACCTTTCCGTCAGACCCAAGTGGGTTCTGCCTCCTGCCGGTGGATGAGCGTTAGGGAATTCTAGCAGATACGGTTGAACATCGGCCACTACCACGATGTCGATCACGTATTGCACCACCCCGCAACATTCTCCGTCCTCGTCGAGTACCTCTAGCATGAAATGTTTCCTCACCCTCAACTTCGTCACTCCAAAATACTGGTTCGCCTTTCACCTCCCGGGCGGACACCGATGCCTCGTTCTGCCTGCCAATTTCACCAGCAAAAATACGATTCAGGGCAGATTTCATATTTTCGTATGTCACCTCAGTTGTCGCTCACTGTCTGAAAGTTTGCATGCAGCTAAGAGCATAAAAGCCATCACAGAATTTGGCAGTTCCATGTCCTGCTTTGTAAATTTGAAATAAACATGCTCAAACTCTGTCACGAACTCACGAATGTTCATATCACTGGCTCTTCTGAAGTTGTACAGCTCATAAAAAGATGCAAACTGTCGACGTCCTTTGTCCACGAGAAATAAATCTTCTAATTTTTTCAGCAGGGTCTGAACACCATCCTTCTGCTTCAGAACATCTGCATCAATCTCCGAAGACGCCACCCCTCGCTCTTCCAGACAATGACAGATGAATAGCTAAGGCTTGTTTTTCTTTTGCTGTCCGTTAGTTCGCACCAAATGCCAATGTCTTTTTTCCAGCTCTCATAAGCAGAATCATTTTCAAGTTTTGGAGGCCACTTGGTCGAACACGACGCCATTTTTCCAACTATGCTCTGCTACCAGTGTAGGAAACTAGGCAAACTACACTCACCGGCCTCACAACATGAACTGCCAAGGTTCCCGGTTGCATACCACAGGAACCTTCCGATGACGTCATCACTTGTGACTTAGCAGGTGTGTGCGTGCGCACACACACTAACAACAATATGCACTAACACCATCCCCACCTGGGGATGTTATTGAACAAACCGTTGATGTTTCAGATCTGAAGCATGAGACGGCCTCCTCAAGGGACTCGAGTCCTGTGGACTCTACTGCTACTTCAGGGGTTTCTGGTAGGGCCACTGGCTGTCCAACATCTCTAAAGGTGGCCCCCAAGCTGCCTTCCAAACAAACTGGTGTGCCCTCTCCAAGAAGGAATGTAGTAAAACTTCCTTCCTCATCCTCTCGTTTGCCTTCAGATGTTAGGCAGAGGGTGCGGGTTTCTGGTGCTGGACAGGCTCCTCCAAAGGGCTTTCATAAGCCTCAGTCCAAATCCGCTCGGTCTGGACAGGCTCCTCCAAAGGGCTTTCATGAGCCTCCATCCAAACCCGCTCTGTAATACTAATCAGTATGGCTCAGTCAGTTCCATTTTGTCTTCAATGGAATTGTAGATGATGCCATGGCAAATTGGGAGGAATTGCAGTTACTATTTCCTGTTCTGAATCCGATCTGTGTCTGTCTCCAGGAGACAGTGGTGGGGAATAGACCGTTTCCTTTTATCAGGAGGTATAAGGTATTCCATGCATCTCCTCCAGGTGGTCACGGGGTGGATGTGCCATTCTGTGCCAATCAGATGTCCCCTTTATTTCCTTTACAATCCAATCTCCCCTTCAAGTTCTAGCGGTACAGTTGCATGTTGGGAGGCGTTATACCATCTGTTGTCTGTACCTTCCACCTTCCATTCCTGTTATGCGTGCAGATCTGGAGACCCTTATTCTACTCCTTGGTGACCTTAATGGCCGCCATCCTTTGTGGGGTGACTCACTTTCAAATCCCTGGGGTGATCTTCTTGCCTGTTTGGTTGGGGATTTAGATTTGGTGGTCCTAAATGATGGGAGACCGACCCATTTTCACGTTCAGACTGGAACACACTCTGTCATTGACCTACCCATTTCCTCCTGTGATTGTGCCCTTGATTTCTCTTGGGAGGTTTTGGATGATCTGCATGGTAGTGACCATTATCCTGTGTTGGTCCAGACTACTTGCCCTGTTCCTGCAGCCCGTATGGCATGCTGGTGTCTGGATAGGGCTGATTGGTCTCTCTTTGAGGAACTGCGTGTATTTGCTTACAAGGTTACTGATTTTTCAACTATTGATGATGCCGAACGTTATTTTACTAAGACTCTTCTCTCAGCAGGGGTTCATTCCATCCCACAGACTTCTGGTGTTTTTTCCCGGAGACCTGTGCCATGGTGGAATGATGACTGCTCTACAGCAAGAGGAGCTTACAAAGCGGCTGCCCGTCGGTATTTTGCCAACCGTGATGTTGTTTTTCTTAAAATCCAGTTTCGCAAAGCACGTTCTCGCTATAAACGGGTCATGAAGGATGCTCGCCACAACTCGTGGAAGACGTATGTTTCTACAGTTACATCCACTACTCCAATGCCAATGGTGTGGAAAAAGGTGCACAAGATTTCTGGTAGGTTCTTGCCTCCCTCCCCACCGGTGTTGCGACTTCAGGGCGATCTCGTGTCTGCACCATATGCAGTAGCGTCTGCTTTTGCAGATCAGTTTTATGCTGTTTCAAAAAAAGATCCTTCTAAACCGTGTGCTAGCTTTCATAGGAATCAAGAGAGGCTGGGTCTTGACTTTCACTCTCGTTGCGGAGAGCCATATAACTTAGATTTTAGTCTCAGTGAACTACGTGCTGCCCTCTCAGAGTGTGGTGACACCACTCCCGGGCCTGACGAAATTCCATATGTTATGCTTCGTCATCTGCCGACTGATTCACTTCAGTTTTTATTGGATCTTTTTAACAGTGTTTGGGGCGAGGGCTCTGTTCCCAAGAGTTGGAAGTTGGGTATTGTCCTCCCCATTCCCAAGCCTGGTAAGGACCATTCCCAGGTTTCAGACTATTGTCCAATTGCTTTAACATCATGCGTGTGCAGGCTATTTGAAAAAATGGTCAGTATCAGGCTTGTGTGGTTTCTAGAGAAGGGTTGCTTCCTCTCTCCTTTGCAGAGTGGCTTCTGTAAATTCCGATGTACTTCAGACAACCTTATCAGGCTCGAGGCATCGATCTGTGAAGCTTTTGCCTCCAAGCAACATCTTGTGGCTGTGTTCTTCGACCTTGAGAAGGCTTACGACACTGCCTGGCACCACGGCATCCTCCAACAACTTTATGCCTTTGGTTTACGCTGTCGGCTGCCATTGCTGCTTGAAGACTTCTTGACTGATCGTGTGTTTCGGGTCCGTGTGGGTTCTACCCTCTCTGCGCCGTTGTGCCAGGAGGAGGGTGTCCCACAGGGGAGCGTCTTAAGTGTCTCCCTGTTTGCAGTGGCCATCAGTGGTGTCCTTGACACTGTGCCTCATGGGGTATCCTCATCTCTTTACGTGGATGACTTAGCCATGTGGTTTTCTGGCTCCCGCATGTCTGCTATTGAGCGGCGCATGCAGCTTGCCTTGGACAAGATTTCTGCCTGGGCAGCTTCCAAGGGTTTTCGGTTTTCCCCTTCCAAGACTGTGGGTATGCACTTTTGTAGGATGAGAGGGGTACACCCGGACCCTGATCTCCAGCTTTGTGACAGGAGACTCCATTGTGTGGCAGAAGCAAAATTCTTGGGCCTGACATTTGACCGCCGTTTGACTTGGGTTTCACACTTGGCAAATCTTAAAGTATCATGTATGAAGGCTCTCAGTCTGTTGAGGGTTCTGTCCCATACCTCTTGGGGTGCTGATCGGAGGACACTCTTGCATCTGTTTCAGGCTTTTGTAACATCCAAGCTGTCATATGGCTGTAAAGTCTACTCCTCTGCCACAGAGACCAGACTAAAAACTCTAGATGCTGTGTATCATGCTGGTGTTTGCCTTGCAACTGGTGCTTTTCGGTCATCTCCGATTCCCAGTTTGTTGGTCTCCTGCGTCAGTCTATTGCAACGCGGTGCTGGTTCCGGATTCATCGCCTTCCAGACTCACTTGTCTGTGAGTGTGTGATGCGACAGTCTTGTTTTTGTATTATCGTAGGCACCCTCGCATGCCTCGTCCGTTTGGCTTTAGGGTTTGGGATATCATGGAGGAGTTTGGTTTGTCAGCAGGACCTGTCAGTCCGGTTTGGATCCCGAGGGTTGCGCCAAGGATCTTGCCAAGGTAACTTTCTGCAGATCTTTGGCAGGCTCAAAGGATTCTGTCATTCCTCAGTCTCTTTTACAGTTATTTTTAGAACATTCTTCTAGTCATGATGGTTCTGTGCCTGTGTATACGGATGGCTCTGAATCCGCCTCTGGTGTTGGTTTTGGAGTGGTTATTTCCCAATTTTCGCCATGGAGGTAGTCTTCCATTGGCTGCCTCGGTTTTTTACTGCAGAGTTGTCAGCTATTGTTTTAGCCCTGAAGTTGGTGTTTGTTCACGAAGACAATCATTTTACTATTTTTAGCGACTCTGAAGGGGCACTTATGGCCCTGGACTCTTTTAACTCCTCCCATCCTCTAGTTTTAGCTATTTTGGAGTGGCTGTTCCTCATTTGTCATTGGGAGAAGAGAGTGGATTTCTGCTGGGTTCCTGCACATGTTGGTGTGGTGGGCAGTGAGAGGGCAGATACATTAGCTAAAGCTGCAGCTTCTCAACATCCCCCATCCGACTACCCACTTCCTGCTTCTGATATAACCTCTTACTTGCAGTCCAGAATTCATTCATGCTGGCAGAGACACTGGGATGGTGTTGCTCATAATAAACTAAAGGAAATCTTTCAGAGAGTGGTTGTGCCAAAGGTTCTTCCCTCCCTGCCACGGCGTTTGGAGGTGGCTCTTGCTAGGCTTCGCACTGGTCACTCTCGGCTTACACGTGAGTTCCTCGTGAGTGGTGAGACTCGACCGTACTGTGATGATTGCCTTGTTCCCCTTACTGTCCGTCACTTCCTGGTCGAGTGTCCTAGTCTGGGGGACCTACGTCAGCGATTCCTCCATAGGCATAAAGGGACAGATGGTGCCTACTGTCTCTCTTCGATGCTTGGTGGAGCCTCTAGCAATTTTACTGATGTTTTTAGCTTTCTTCAGGAGGCAGGCCTCCTTCCACTTTTATAAGTAATTGTTATTTGAGAGGAGCATGTGGAGTCACATGGAGAGACAGACTAACAAATGAGGAAGTGAAGGAGCGTTGTGGTGTGGTTGAGGACGTGATGGGAAGCGTTAGGAGAAACACGTTAAGGTGGTTTGGGCATGTGGAGAGGATGGAGAGTGAAAGATTGACGAGGAGAGTGTATGTGAGTGAGGTGGAGGGGGCAAGAGGGAGGGGGAGGCCGAGGATGAGATGGAGGGATGGAGTGGAGAGGTATATGAGAGAGGGGGGTGTGAGTTGGGAGCGTGGTAGTGAAATGGCAGGGGACAGAGTGACATGGAGGCGATTTGTTTGTGGCCACCCCGTTCGGGATTGAGGCGTCTGGCAATAGATAGATAGATAGATAGTTATTTTATAATCTATTATTTTATACTTTTCAATGTTTTATTCCTAGTAAGTTATTAACTTTATTTTGAGTATTCACTTTTATTTGCTGCATCTTTTAGCTTGTTGTCCAGCGGCATATGACCCTGGCAGTTGCACCGCCAGATTTTAATACAATCAATCGATCCTTTCTGGTCGTTCTATAGCCGCTGTTGTAGACGGCCATCGTTCTTCTCTTAGACCTGTCAACAGTGGTGTTCCTCAGGGCTCTGTCCTATCACCAACTCTCTTCCATTTATTCATCAATGACCTTCTAAGCTGTACATCTAACCCTATCCACTCATATGCTGATGCTTCCACCCTGCACCTTTCCATTCGGTTTCCGCAGCGTCCATCTCAGCAGTTACTTCAACAAAGAAGAGATGAGGCTATGGCACACCTAATGTCTGACTTGGCTCGTATCTCTGATTGGGGTAAAAATAATCTTGTTATTTTAATGCATCAAAAACTCAGTTCTTACATTTATCAACCTGACAAAATCTTCCTCAGGATTACCCACTAATGTTTAATAATGTCCAACTCAGTCCTGCATCATCCTTGAACATGCTTGGGGTTTCATTCTCTCGGGATTTATCTTGGAAAGAACATATTAGATCTCTTGTGAAATCTGCTTCCAAGAGATTAGGTGTGCTAAGCCAATTCCGAACTTTCTTTACCCCTGCACAGTTGTTGACCTTGTACACGGGTTTTATTCGCCCGTGTATGGAGTACAACTCTTACGTGTGGGGAGGCTCCCCACATGCAGCTCTTCTCAACAGGGTGGAGTCAGAGGCTTTTCGTCTCATTAACTCTCCTCCTCTTACTGATTCCTTTAACCTTTGTCTCTTCGCCACACTGTTGCATCTTTATCTCTCTTCTATTGCTACCTCAACGGCCACTGTTCCTCTGAACTGTCTGCTTGCATCCCTCCACCTCTACAACGGGCACGTAGTACCTGTCTAGCAACAAACTCTCATCCCTTTGCTGTCCAGCTCTCTAATGCAAGAGTTAACCGTTACTCCCAGTCCTTCATTTATGCAACTGGTCAACTCTGGAACTGTCTTCCTCTGTCTGTATTCCCTACTTCCTATGATCTCCAGTCTTTCAAATGCAGTGTGTCCAGGCATCTCAAAATGAATGGATCTTGAATTTGGCTCTCTTTTGAATTGTTTTTACTTTTTCTTGGAAGGAACAGTATGTGGGCCCATGGCCTTTGGTTCCTTCTTCCTTGCATTTAAAAAAAAAATGTACTGGCCTGGCATAGATGCTGAGGTGCGGCAGAAGAGGAGTCACTGTCAAGTATGTGAAATCAACGCCCTATCACAACCTGCGGAAAACTTGCCCCTCCCCTCCCCCTCCAGCTCATAACGGCCTTTCATAAGTGGTTCAGAAGGTTTGGTGTCCCGGAGGTCCTGTCTTGTGATGGGGGTACGAACTGTGTGAGCGGAGAGATGAGGGCGTTCCTATCCGCTTGGTGCGTGTAGCTGAGAGTGTCGTCGGCCCGTTACCTACAGTCCAGTGGCCAAGCGGAGGCTGGACTCAAGTCTGTCAAGAGGCTGCTGAGGAACAACACCGGCCCAGGAGGCTCCCTGGACCCGGATGCAGCAGCCAGGGCCATATTGCAGTACTTCAGCACCATGCTAGACAACACCAGTGCATCCCCAGCCCAGCTGCTGATGGGGTGTCAGCTGAGAGACTCCATACCCAGTGCCAGAGAACACTACAGGATCAGCGGGCATTGGGCTGGGATGCTGAGAAGCAGGGAACGGGCCACGGCCCATACAAGGGATGCAGCGGCCACAAGATTCAACCAGATGGTGCACAACCTCACCCCACTCAACCCAGGCTAGTGGGTGCGCCTATAGAACCAGGAGACGGGACAGTGGGACCGTGTAGGGGTTATTGTTGATGCACCAGCCCCAAGGCAGTATCTAGTGCGGCTGGACGGCAGTAAGCCTCCCTCAGGACTCGCCGCCACCTCCGCCCATACGAGGAGACAGGGGAACAGACACCCACTACACACTTTGAAGGTGATCCCTGACGGGAGGACGACTGCAGGGGGGGGGAGGCCCCTCAGCCTCTCCCTCCCCTGGAGAGGCCGCAGCATGCTAGGCATGCCCCAAGACACCTAGAAAACTATGTTCCTCTGAACTGTCTGCTTGCATCCCTCCACCTCTATGATGGGCACGTAGTACCCGTCTAGCAACAAATTCTCATCCCTTTTCTGTCCAACTCTCTAATGCAAGAGTTAACCATTAAAAAAAAAAACTTGCCAGTAACTGGAAGGGGAGAATTGATTCTTTTTGGTACTAAGTTCCTTCGCAGGATCATGGGATATCACTGGTATGACCAGGTACGTAACAGTTGACTACTCCATGAGACTGAGTCGAGGCTTAGCCACATAATACATTAGTACCAGTTCCAGTTATGTGGGCATGTGGCCCATTTTGCTGAGGCTGACTCTGCCCACAGGGTGATCTCTGAGAGAGTTAAGGAGGGGGGGAGGAGACCAAGGGGATGGCCACAAAACTCATGGCTGGAGTAGGTTGATCATTCATGTCGAGAGTTATCTGGAATAGTCACTGCGTGGAAGGCTGCGTGAAGGAACCCTCATGAGTGAGAGTTAAAGGATGAATGAGGCTATGCCCCCTTGACATGTCCCGCCCCCCCCATGATGATGATGATGACAGTGAGAGATGATGAAGTGCTGCAGTGCAGGGAAAGTTGATGGGAGGGGTTAATGCCCATGTCCCTTGATGTCACAGTTCTTTAAATTTAAAACAAAGCATAATTATACCCACACTTGGAAAATTGTTCATTGGGGAGATAAATCTGTTTCAGCCTGATTTGGTTAATGTCACTGTGCTTTCCCAGTACAGTATACCTTTCCCACCATCATACTGTCCAGTGCTTTAGCACTGAGAAGCCCTGTTGAGTCTTCAGGCAGCTCTTTCAGCTCTTCTATATCATCAGAAACTTCATCGATTGCTTCTCCTGGATGGAGATTGGCCAGTGTTAATACAGCCACAGGATTTTGTGACTGAATGCCAACATTAGCTGTGATATTGCAAATGTTCTTGTAGTTTTACAACGTTTGGTCAAGAATTAAGATGAACGCATGCCGTGGCTCAGGTAAGACAGTGTGCATTTCCGTTAACTCCATCAGCAAGACAGCTAGGTTGAAAAATTTGTCAACCAGTATGCAGCTGGCTTAGAAATGGGACAGACTCGTGGATCACTGATATGGCAGCTGCAACATATTGTCAGTATGCTCACTGCCCACCTCTCACACCTTATGGGTCAGCTCACTGGCTCACTAAGCTCTCAGGAAAGTAACTAAACTAGATTCATTGAAAGTTTTGATGTATTCTCTACACTTTTGCATTGGTACAGCATATACAGTATCACAATGTTCATATACAGCTTCTACTGTATTTAATTTAATTTTTTGCCGCCAGTGTAAAAATCTGGGTGAGGATGTTGAAGGCACCTTTAATAGAGAGGAGCAACTGCACACACTGCTGAGGGAGAAGGATGCTGAACTACACTCCCTCCACACTTCATTTTCTGAAGAGCTGTCAACCAAAAACCAAGGTTAGATGAGAAAGTAAACATGTATGAATTTTCTTAATGCATGCAATATTCTGAGAAGTCAGAAATGCACAACCTTGATAGTGTTTTCTCTCACAGCAGCTCTGAAGAAGCAGGACAGATAAAAAACTCATTTAATATACTGTACTATCATATAACTTTAATTTATAGACCTAAGATATTTAAAGACAGATCCAGAGGTGTTAGCCTGGGCAACACCTGTTGTTTTCCATACGGGTATTAATACTGATTGCAACTTCTGGCAGTTAATTTGATTTCCAGAATGATAATAAACAGCAATAAACTGAACATTTACACTTTCAGTTTTATGGTAACTAACTGCGCCATGTGTCTTATTCTTAGGGACCTGGAACTACTTGTATGTCCACCTTGTCAGGGTCACAGAAACACTGAGTCACTCCAGTGTAGGTTCTGTTATTGCCCAATATGAGTACATGTGCACAACACAAAAATATAATGGGGTAATGCTCCTCAACAACATACAGAGTCCTTACAGCATGATTGGTGGGTTCTGACTGATGCCAGCTTGAAGCAGCAGCACTGCCTCTCAGCAGGGTAGCCAACTAGTTGAATATACAACCCACATTATTACACACATACAGTATATATAATATCCCACAAAGGGATCTTTGTATGTGGCATGTGTTAAGAGTATAATGCTGTATGGTACTGACACCTGGGCAGTAAAGAAAGAGGATATTCACACGGGCTTAAGCATACAGAAATGAAAATGATTAGTTGGATGCGCAGTGCGTCTTTGAATGCAAAGCCTTGGGGGGCTAGGTTTAGGATGAAAGAGTTAAGAGGAAGGATGGTACTGGAGTGTATTGTGTTCTGATGAAGAGAGGTAGACTGAGATGGTTTGGGCACGTGGAGAGGATTGTGAAAGTGAGAAGTGTGAATGTTGGGGATAGGGTTGCAAGAGTCAGGCCAAAAAAGACCTGGGATGAAGTCACAGCGACCTCAGGGATAAGGGACTGAATAGAGAGGTCGCCAGAGATCAAGCAGAATGGAGAGAAGCCATTATGTGACCAAGGCTGACTCATGCAAGCATGTTGGCAAATTGATAAACAAGAGGTTCTGGAGAATCTTCTTCCTCAATGGAAATATGCCCCTAATTTGAGTACACTGTGTGTGATCCTAAACTTAGCAACAGACCTGACAGGGCCAAACAAAATTGCAGGCAAGCATTCCTCAGTTAAGAAGTTCCTCACAGGTGGATGGGGCCTTACATCACAGGACACACAAAGGATGGGAAGGGAGGACACCACAGAAGGAAATGTGAGTTTTCAACGCAAGTAGCAGATAAATTAAACAGGAGTGTTCCTAAGGTTACCACCAAAGTAAGAACACTGTTCCAGTGAAAAGCTTGGCACAGTTTCACTTAATGATTCAGCTGATACGTTCTGATCAACTTGGGCTGATTCTCATTGACTTATGATACTGTCCCAATTGTTTTTTTGTTTTTTTCTTTTAAATGAGGACAGTAGTGCAGTACTTATCTCCTCCAATCCTGGCTATGTTAACACTGATCCCTTCTTTCCCTGCCATAGTACACAATAGGTGCTAAACAACCTGCCAGGACTTTAAAATGGGGTAGAACGATGATGATGATGAAGCTGTAGATCATGTATGCTCTTGATCAATTTATGCATATGCCTATTCACGACAGAGTTAGAGTCACTGACTGAAAAGTTGAAGTACTTGGAAAATGAATTGACATGGGTGATGTCTGGGCTGGAAGCAAGTGCTGCACTAGGGGATGTAACAGCAGAAGTTGGACAGCAGTTGCAGGCCAGGTCTCATCACCTTCAGGACCTTGACCAAGAATCACGTGCCCTACACCAGCAATATTCTCAGCTCTCCTTGGTAGGTACCATGTAAGCTAGTATCAATGGCAGTGCTGATCCATCTCACTGAATCTTTTTAACTGCCTGAAATTTTCACTGAAGAGAAGATTATTAATTTTCACTGGAGAGAGTGTTATTTTTATCAGCTAACACATTTTCATTTACAGTATAGTGGAAAAGTTTGTGAATTCAGTGAATACAGATCCATATGCAACTAAAATTACTAAAATAAGGTACAGTAGTTTTAAAGTTAGAGTATCTCGGCAACATCGCTTCTCCTCCATTCAAAGGTATACTTCACAAACATAAATCAAAACATTGGTAGATGCCTTGTGTAGGGATGGTACTGACTTGCCCATAAGCCCCAACAAGTATTATCCTTTGCAACTCCCAAACATGGAGGTATTAAATTTTTTAAAGCATCTAGCCTTAATCTTCATACTTATCTATACCTAAAACATTTCGTAAAATAGCTAAAACGTAATGCTCACATGCTAAAACACAACTCCAATTTCTGCATATTCTATTTACTTCTTTTTCTTCTTCTTCATCATCCTTTCTTAGACCCCTCTAGTTGTAAAATGGCAACACCAATCACCTTGTTTTTTCACAAAGGGGTTCCATTCTCCACTGGATTGGAAGCATGGTAGATCTGTCTATCTATAGCCCGATGCCCTAATCCCGCAACCACAGACAAAACGCCTCCATGTCGCTCTGTCACCCACCATTTGCCTACCCTCCCCCCAGCTCACTCCCCCCTCCTTCATTTACCTCTCATCTCCATCCCTCCACCTCAACCTCAGTCTTCCCCTCCCTCTCCCTCCCTCCACCCTACCTACATACACCCTCTTAGTCAGTCTTTCATTCTCCATTCTCTTCACATGTCCAAACCACCTCAGTGTATTTCTCCTAATCTTCTCAACCACATCCACATCCACCCCACAACATTTCTTCACTTCTCCATTCGTCAACTTGTCCCTCCCTGTCACTCCACATGCTCCTCTCAAGTAACTCATTTCCACTGCTCTCACTCTTGACTTGTTACCCTCAAGCAAGATGGTTTGGACATGTGGAGAAAATGGAGAATGAAAGACTGACTAAGAGGGTGTATGTAGGTGGGGTGGAGGGAGGGAGAAGGAGGTAGATACTGTCTGAAAAAGGTCAGAGTTATTAGGTTGGGAATTGGTCAAATTTACACCATTGTTCCAATTTAGACAACTTGGTAGAAGGGTAAAGGGTGAGCAAATGGTGAAGTGTTTCAGTTTTGAAACACAGGACAGTGTCAAATTTTTGTTCCTTAAACTCAGAAGTTTTTATGCAATTTGGATTAAACTTAGTAGAACTATTTATGGCTAGACATAGATTAAGTTGTTAGATTTTGAAAACAGTAGACTTAAGGTGAAGGTCACAGGACAAGGTCAACTGAAATACCTGATCCAGTTTGAACCAGACTTAGTGGAGAGGTTCATAGTCATGCAAGGATCAAGTATTTCAAATCGGAGAACAATCGGTCATTAGTGCAGATCAGAGGACTAGGTCAAAAGATCGGTTGTAGACTGACTGCATGGCATACTAATAAGTGTTGTGCTATGTCAGTGTTTCTTTTAATTATTTTTCTGGATGATTCACCTCAAGAGACATTTTGAATAGGAGTGGGTTAGTCAGAGCAGTTGTACACTACTATGACGCTCTTTTCTTTGAAGCTTTGTTACATAGAGGCTTTAAAAATCAGTTAAACAAGTACTGTACAGTAATCCCTCAGTTATCCGATGTAATAGAGCCAAAAGCACGTCTGGATAGTGGATCCATCTAGATAATGGACTTCTCCCCTGGCTCCCTTTGTACATACCCTAATTTTGAAAGCCATTGTAAAAGGCCACTACAGTACATGGTAAACTCTTCTTCCTGTGTTTTACATTTCTCTATCTGGTCAGGCAAACCTATAAACCAAAGCCAGGCAATTTCCATGGCCAAGCAGACCCATCAGCTACAGACAAGCGGTCACCACTGCAGGGCCATACCCTGCAGTGACATGAGAAAAAATGGCCTGGCCGGGCGAAAATGTTCGCACGGCCATAATTTCCACCCAGACGCAAGCATTTTGTCCTGATAAAATGGAAAGATGTACGAATAATGGTTTTGAACAGCCAGATCTGAGCATCCGAATAATGGATTGTTCGGAAAATGGACGTTTGGATAATCGAAGGATTATTATACAGGTGTCCTTCAGGATCCAGCTGGTATATATGTCAGTGATAGTTGTCAAATATTGATTTTGTCAGACTTCAAAGCAGTTTTCCCCATAAGTTCCAGCCCACACCCAAAACTAAGAAATATGTAAAAATAAATCTACCAACAAAGGACCTAAAAGGAAATTGGTAATGCTTATAAACAATGGGGACCATGCAAACCAGTCCTGCTTAAGTAGGGATGTGTTTTTCCATTATAAAACTGGGAATGGAAAAGGGGTGGTAACAGAGAGGAATACTATACCTGGCTGTCAAGCATAAGGCTAGAAAGGAGGTATGAAGGGAAAAACCTGAGTCTCAGAGACTTTTACTGGATAACCTAAATAGTTCTGAAAGGAAGAATATGTTATTTAAGGTGGCAAATCAGATGAAGAGGGAAAACAGAGATATCATAGGTGAGCAGTGTGTGAAGAATGATGAAGGAAAGGTAGTGGTGGATGGTGAAGATATTAAAGACACCTGGAGAGTGCATTATAACCAATTGCTGAATGAAGAGTTTGACTGGAACAGGTGAGGTTTGGAGTCAGCGAATCCAGTGATTGGTCCTTCGCCCTTGCTTAATCCTGCTACTGTGAGCTAGGCAATAGGCAAGCTGCAGTTAGGGAAGGTGGCAGTTATGTCTGGGTTGACTGCTGAAATGATGAAGACCTCAGGAGATATAGGAGTGGGTTTAGTTACTTATTTGATAAATATGATTATATTTGTAGGTGGTGGCGACCATCATCATCTCACTTGATGTAATGTTGTGCACTTCTTCCTTCACCTTTATCATTCATTTTTCTGTGCCTGCCCTACTGTCATCCTGTTTCTCCCACCTTTCCTGTCACTTTTTATTACTCTTCTTTCCTTTTCAGGTGGGTTTACACCGAGTGACAAGCCTAATGGTTTTCTGTATGTCAGGAAACCATTACAGTGCTGGGTGGTAACCATATAACCAACCCATATGCACTCCTTAAATGTCAACAAGCGAGTTGGTGGAGTGTAAGTGCTCCCTTCCTGTAAAGCAACTACATTGGAGTCGCCTAATCCGTGGCAATTAGAGACTGGTATCTATCCGCGGTTTACGAAATCCACGGTTTACGAAATCCGCGGTTTACAAAGTTGAGAACCAATGGGGAAAAAGGATATGTAGTCTGAACTCTCGTGGAATCACCCCACAGCACCCTACCTACACCTAACTAGCCAACAGCAAACACAAACGGACAATCTTAGAAATATTCAATGCATGTATTTAATGGAAGTAAACAATAATTAAGAGGCCTCACCTGACACCGACGGACGAAAATGCTTAAGTGGATGGGGTGGGTAGGGGCTGGGGATAACTTAGCACCTCACAGCATGAGGCCAGGTAGTGCTCAGAACTCACGGGGGAACACAAGTGGTTAGTGGTTGGCGGGACAGGAGGTAAAAAAAACATGGCAGCTGTAGTGTGCACACTTTCCACCAGGGCTGGGCTGTGTTTGGCTGCTGGGTCTAGGTTGTCTGTGATTGGCTAGCAGCAACGGAATACATCATGGGTGCCCGGATATTATAAACCTTCTCAGAAATGAGCCTATTTGAAACCTAGGAACCACATTTTTCGAGTTTTTTCTTCAGAATTAAAAAAATAGGGACTGGTTGGGCAAAGTCCCATGGATTACAAATCCATGGACGGAATTATGGCATCTGGCAATAGATACGGTTGACCTCTGTTGTTCGCAGGGGTTATGTACCAGTCTTCCCCCCCCCTTCGCAAAAATAACTGGTTTCACTTTTTTAACTATTCCCATTACCTATAGATCCACTATGAGGCCTGTAAATGTATTTTATGGCATATTAATACTGTACATCCAAAAAAGACAGTACAGGATGATACATAAGCCTTTCTGGATACAGTGTACTGTACTCACCCATGCGTGATGACAATGAGAGTTTGCCATACAGTACGTGATGGATGATGAATGATCGTAACTGCAAGGTTGAACTGTTCAGTAAAGACAGTAAAACCCCAAATTTATTGACATATTCGTTCATGGTTTCACGGTTAGCAGTTGCCTGCAAATACAGCATTCCGAAACACTGGGTTTCGGGCGAAAACCCCTCCATTCATGGCGAGAAAAACATAAACAAATCGAGCACACAGAAAGCGATTGTCACTTGTAGAGGTGCCAGAGGTGGCAGGATGCAGTAGCTTCACCACCTGCCTCAGAAATTACACCCCCATCTCTTCCATTAAGCACCTCACTCCAGCCTTCCAAGTGTTTCCTTACCTGTTATGTACTGTGCTTTATATTAATACTAGTTTCTTTTCAGGTGTTATCAGTAAATTTTACACTGCATGGGTTCTAGGGGAGTTGGCAGAGGACCCAGAACCAATTAGCCTACTTCCCATAGGATCAGTGCCCCAACTTTAGCGGTTTCATGGTTCGCAGTACTTTTTGCGGAACCAGATAGGTGTGAAATTTTGGGCTTTACCGTATAGGACAGTATTTCTCATAGAAAACATGCAAAAAAATCAATTATGAACCACTAAGTACAGGTGATGCTGTGGGAAAAGCAAGAAATATCCTGTGAATTTTTTTAATAATTTCCCAGAGATACCAACGTATATTCTAACACACGAATGGCAAACCCGCAAATGGTGAACCTGTGAATGGTGAACCCACAAATAGTGGGCGCTGACTGTAGATAGATTAATACTTAGTGTTGTCCCAGATAACTGGCTGAAGAGTTTGATTGTAAATGTGCACATGGAGAAGGGCAGTGCCCGGGAAAAAGGAATATAGAGGCATAAAACATTTGGGCTGGAACATGAAGGTAATGGAGAGAGTCCTGATATGTATGATTAGGGAAAGAGTGAACATTGATGAGATGCAGTTTGGGTTTATGTGAGGCAAAGGGACCACTGAAGCCATATTCATTTTCTGATAGCTTCAGGAAAAGTATATATATAGGAAAGAAAAGGGAGTTGTACTTTCATTTTGCTGATTTGGAGAAGGCCTTTGATAGAGTCCCTAGGGCATTGGTGAAGTGGGCAATGAGAAAACTTGGGATCAAGGAGTGGCTAGTTAAGAGTGTTTATGGCTATGGATGTGGGTGCTTGCACCCACATGAGAGTGAATGGGGATTTGATTGGTGAATTTTCCATGAATGTTGTCATATATCAAAGGTCAGTTTTGAGCTCCCTGTTGTTTGTTATGGTGCTTGAATCTCTCATATGACTTCAGAAATGGACTCTTATGGGAGATGTATGTTGATGATGTGATGTTAATTGCAGAGAATGAAAGGGAGGCAGAGGAAAGATTTAGAAAGTGGAGAGGTGGGATGAGGCACAAGGATTTGAGAGTAAATGTGGATAAAACAAGGGTGACAACATCTAGGGCAGAGGGATTGTGGCCATGTGTAGTTTGCCACATGGGTGTGGAAAATAACTCCCTCTTGTGCAGTATTTGTGATACGTGGGTGCATAAGAGATGCAGTGGTATTAGAGGTAGGCTATGATACGAGATAATGCTGATTTTGTGTGGGTGGTGTTTCAGAGAGAGTATGCAGAGTTTGTCAAGTGTGAAAGGATTAATCTTGCTTTTGAGTCTCATGAATTTGTGAAAGAGTTTTGTTATTTGGGGAACATGTTATGTGCTGGAGGTAGGGCTGGAGCTAGTTCCATGGCTAGGGTAAGGAGTGGTTGGAGGAAGTTCGGGGAGCTGTTGCCTCTCCTGACCTTGAGAGGGCTCTCCATCCATGCTATGGGATCTTTGTATGCAGCATGTGTTAGGGCTAGGGTAAGGAGTGGTTGGTGGAAGTTCGGGGAGCTGTTGCCTCTCCTGACCTTGAGAGGGCTCTCCATCCATGCTAAGGGATCTTTGTATGCAGCATATGTTAGGAGTGAAATGCTGTATGGCAGTGAGACCTGGGCAGTAAAGGAAGAGGATATTTGTAGGCTCAGACATACAGAAATGACAATCATTAGATGTGTAGTGCGCCCTTGAATTCATGAGGGAGCTAGGTTTATGACTGAAAAGTTGAAAGGAAGGATGGGACTGGAGTGTACTGATGATGTGACGAGGATTAGATTGAGATGGTTTGGGAGTGTGGAGAGGATGGAGAATGACAGTTGGATGCAGAAAGTGAGAAGTATGAATGTCGGAGGTAGGGTTGCAAGAGACAGACAGAAAAAAACAGGGAGGAAGTCATAGAGTACTACTTCAAGGATAAGGGACTGAATTGGGAGGCTGCAAGAGATTGAGCAGCATGGAGAGCTGCCATTAAGTGGTAAGTATTGCCACATGCAAGTATAAGGAGCCTTACAAACAATAGGGGCACTGACAGACCTTGAATTTATCTGCCTCTTGTCTCCCCCACTGTGTTTTTCTCCCATTCTTCCTCATCCTTTTTTCTCCTTTCACCTTTCCCTTCCTCCTTCTGTTATTTCTATACCTCTCTCTTAGTCATTTTTGAGTTTCACCAAAAGCTGTAAAAGAAAACAAAAGAAAATTCAGTAAAAGAGAAAGTACATGTGAAGTTTGTATTCCTTGCCTTTCTTATCACCTGCTGAAACTGTTTATACAAGTCCACACAGGGAATTTTAGCCTCTGTGGCTGTCATAAGGGTTACCATAGTTTCTCTCTCTCAATCCAGCAGTGGAGGCCCAAGTGGAACGAAATTCTGCATAAATGTGGGCCCGCTGTGATTTTTAAAGAAAATTAAGGGTGAAAGTGATGATATAAGGGGAATACTTGCATGATGATCCTGTGTATAAAGTTAAATGCAATTTTTTTTTTGCAGTGTTGACAAATTCATGAACTGAACCACATGCATTTCAAGTAGCTGATGGTCAGACCACTGGAAAAATGAAGCAAGTGACCCATATTCAGTATCATCGAAAGAGCAAACTGTTGTTTTTCAGTTCATCGATTATTGGAATATGCCTTCATTAAAAAATATATATATATAAAATGTATGAAAATGCAGGGATGGCATTGCTCCCAGAACACTGGAAAAAGGTTGCGACAGTAAAACGACATGTATTTGCACCTCAGCATTTTTTTTTTTCCCCCTACTCTAGTACGTGCCATTATGGTGCTCCGAAAAAGTGTCATGGCAATGGTGTGACTATAAACCAACCATGCAGTATGCAGATGTATGCACTGCTTCAACCATATTCGAAGATTTTGGCACACAGTCAGTCCTACATCTTTATACATTTTATGAAAAATACATATATATTTTTAATTCTTGTAAATACCCATCCATCACAGCCATCCATAACGTTCAGTCAAACCGCATCTTTCCTAGACCACTCATAATCGTACATTGCCCAGAAGCCACCTCCCTAGAGAGGTATGAGTAATGTACAGTACATCTTGCCAGATGGCAATGCAGCCATCACCTTTCCCTGCCACAATACCCAGTACAAATAAAGGTTACATACAGTCCATCATGCCTTCACCTGATACAGCCTCCCATATTAGAACACACTCACCTCATACATTGCACTGTCATAACCTGTACAGACTATCAATGTAAGTTAAAATAAAATACCTCTGAGAGTGACCGGTTGAAGTAACCAGCTGCCCACAGTCCACTGTTTTCACACCTAGATGAGCCTCGGGTTGCACCAATAACAATAACAGTAATTTACATCCTTATCTTGTGTACATGAGTTTCAGACACCCAGAGTTTTTTTTTTATTTTTTAACAAAAAAAAATGCTACTAAAGGGACAGACCAGTCCCTTACCTTTACACTTTTTTGGCCCCTAGGCTGCAGTGGCTCTAAACATTTCCTATGTCCGTGGTGTGGGAAAACCAGTTTTTAAAAAATCATGTTTTCATCATGTGTTTTGACCCACTCACTAACTATCTGTCTGTCTGTTGCCAGACGCTATAATCTCGTAAGGGATGGCCATTTTGCTCTGAGTTATTTGTTTTACGGGAAGGGGCACTAACCCTCCACCAACCCACTTGTTGACACGTAGGAAGCACGTACGGTTTGGTTATATGGTTACCACCCAGCGTTGTAAATAGTTTCTTGGCTTACAGGAAACCATTTGGTTTGTCACTCAATGTAAAGCCACCTGTAAAGGAAAGTAAAGCAATAAGAAGTGACAGGAAACCTAACCAAAGTAACATTTTAGTCAGGCAAAGCTTACACTCCACACTGACGATTTGTAACCCACTCATCGAGCAAAAGCATGCAGTTGGTGCAAAAAGTGACCAAAAAGTTTATATATTTCACACACCTCTTCCGGAACATAAGATGCAGTCTACCAATCGGTATTTCCAGAATGCTACACACAGCTGAGGGGGTTTACTAGTCACTCAGCTTCAGATCCATATGCCTTTTGAGAGGAACTGTGGGAAAGGATGTTTATTTTCACAATACTTTTTTGTGTATGTAATAAAGCAGTAACAAATTTAGTGCAACAGTAGGTACATGGTAGGTGGAGCTTAGGATACAGTGCGTTATTTCTTGTCTTCAGTAGGTATTCTTCACAAGCCATTTTAACTTTCCCCTAGAGTCATCCAAGTCTTGTATGCTCCAGATTGAATGATGTATGATGCACTTCTTGCTTTTCTCTGAAATGCTGGTTACTGTATTTCCAACACCCGTACCTATAGGCGTACTCTCCACAGCCTACTTTATCTTCCCAAAACCTAGTAATCTCCCCACACCTACATACACCTGTTTTCATGACTGGTGTGACAAAACACTTTGAAATTACCAGTTTCAGTAAGACAAATAGGTAGTTATCAAAATTTTCATGTTTTCGATTGTTTTTGAAGGGTAACTATTAAACTTTTTTGAACTCTGACGTGTGATTGTGCAGTAACCATTAGGCCTACGGGGGTGCAGATTGCGTTGTCAGGTGGATAAATTCTTCCTCTTTAGCCAGAACACAATCAATTTGCCCTTGGTGAAAGTTGCCAAAACACCCCTGAATTGCAGTTGTGGGAGTTACCCTGCCTGAAACAACTGCGGTCTTTAGGGGTTAAGGCACATGATAAAAGACATACAAATGGATTTTTATTTCCCCAGGAAAATCATAGCCTCACCAAAGCAGTAGCAGAAGCACATAAGGAAGGGCTTGAGGAGGCAAAGGATGCTCGTGAGGATGCTCGCAGGGCCCGGGAAGAGGCCAGGAGGGAAAGACTAACCACTGCACATATTCAACAGAAGTGTCAGCAGCTGCAGGTAGAATAATGAAATGAGAGGCCTTTAAATTGTAATAATCTGTTGAAACTCACTAGATTCATTTCTCTAACCAAAAAAAATTGTTGCTGAACACATTTGTGAAAACTTTAAGATCTAATATAAAAATGTTAATTCGGCAACTGGTGAATGAGGCATGAGTAGGGGGTTAAGATACTCTGTATAACAAAGTGATTTTTTTTTTCTTTTCTCTCAAATATGTGCATCCCTCTCTACACTGAACCCATTCAAATACGGTACATCCTTCAACTTTGCGAACTTTAACTTTGCGAATCACCAATTTTGCGAGGTAGTTCCAAGTCATTTATTTTTTAACATTTATGAACTTTGTGAGCGATCACACACTTTGCGAGGTCGAGTGGTGGGAAAGTCGTCTTCCCGCACTACTTTGCCACGCGGAGTAGTGACGTCGTGGTTCACTGGGCGTACTGTGCCTCCTAGTTCGATGTTCTGCCGCCCCGCCACGTTTGTTTCCACCACAGTAGTCGCACCCAAGCCTTGCCCCGCCACCAGTCCCGTACACCACGCCAGTCTTCACATCAGTGTAAATATGCATTTTTTTCTTTTTTATGTTCCTTACTTATGATGTTTTCATAATAATATTACTGTACAATACATCAGTCCATGTTTGTTTCATTTATCATCATAAAATTAAGAGGTAGAGTCGAGAGAAAGAGTGGGAAAAAGTGCTTACCTTGGGGTGATGTCGACCAATTTACCTTTATTGCATATATTTAATTGTTTAAACTTTGCGAATTTCGATTTTGCGAGGTTTTTTGTCGACCATATTCTCGCAAAATTGGAGGAAGCACTGTACAGTAGCTTAATACACCACTCTGACCAGAAGTGTGAGTGAAGAGTACACAGACATTTAGAGCAAGGCTAGCAACACAGGGGAAAGATAAGTGGTGGCAGGGTGACTGGTTTTCCAGAGTAACTACAAGATCTTGGATACATTAAAAATAGTGTTGGAGTGTATTAAATAGGTGCAGATATGCAATAACGTATACACTATATCACACTGGCAGAGGTTTAACTTTACAAAGAATAACCTTCATAGCATGCTCATGATACTGTCTAGAAAGAAAGCACAAGTCTCAAAAATGAAGATTCACTTGCTCATTTTTAAATCTAAACTTTTCATAGGGGCATCACACTTTTGGGCATACCAACAGATATCAGGTGCAAGTCAATTTTGGTGTCTTCAACCCACAAAGTTTTCAAAAATTTTCCCACTGTTTCAAAATGTAGAGATGGAAAAAGTTAAGATCTGGAGGCATGGTACAAGGCTGCATGCAACACCAGTACTGGGTGTAGTGGGGCTGCCACAGCCATATGCCAATATAAACAGACAGTTTTGTATTCAGCGCTTAACTCCTACCACTTTTTAAATCACTTCAGCAGTTGCAGCTCTTTGTTACATTGTTAGTAAATAAAACCATCACTTTTCTGCTTTTGCTGCCATATAAGGATGGTGATGGTTTGTGTATGAAAATCCCTCCACTATCTGATGTAATAGAGCCAAAGGCATGACCGGATAGTGGTCTTGTCCGGATAGTGGCCCTGAAGCTCCAGCACTGATCATTCATGACCTTAACCTAACCTAACCTAAATCAGAAAACCACCTACCTACCTCCCTACCGGACATGCATAGCGCTTATTTAAGTCCCCTTTCACATAAATAATGCACACAAAGCATGAATTAACTGAATTTTAACCAAAAAATGATGATTTAGAGGTGAGTAAGGCATAGGTACTCACAACTTGCCAGCAAGTGTAAGTAAGTATCAGACAAGGAAATCACTATGAAAACCACCCTTTCTCACACCATATGCATTAAATAATGGACACAAAGCATGAATTCATTGAATTTTAACCCCAAAATGATGATTTTGAGGTAAGTAAGGCATAGATGTTCATGAGTTGGCAGCTTAGTGTAAATAAGTATCGGACGTGGCAATCACTATGAAAATCATCATTTCTCACATCTTATGCACTAAAATATGGGATACAAAGCATCAAATAAATAAACTGTTACCAGAAAAAGAGTTAGGTATGGCAAAGGTGTTCACTGTTCACCAACAGCACCGGACATTCTTGACCCTAACCTAACCTAACCTAAATCAGAAAACTATCTACCTACCTCCCTACTGGACATGCATAGCACTTATTTAAGACCCCATTCATATAAATAATGCACAAAGCATGAATTAATCGAATTTTAACCCCCAAATGATGAATTTGAGGTGAGTAAGGCAGGGGTGTTCACGAGTTGGCAGCTTAGTGTAAGAAACTATCGGACATGGCAGTCACTATGAAAATCATCATTTCTCATATCTTATGCACTAAAATATGGGATACAAAGCATCAGATGAATAAATTGTTACCAGAAAAAGAGTTAGCTATGGCAAAGGTGTTCACTTTTCACCAACAGCACCGGTCATTCTTGACCCTAACCTAACCTAACCTAAATCAGAAAACCACCTACCTACCTCCCTACCGGACATGCATAGCACTTATTTAAGACCCCATTCACATAAATAATTGGCACAAAGCATGAATTAATCGAATTTTAACCCCAAAATGATGATTTTGAGGTGAGTAAGGCAGGGGTGTTTGCCAGCTGACTACATAATGAACATAAGGAAGAGACATGATTATTACTGAGAAAATCACCTTTTCACAGCCTATGCACTCAAATATGGGACACAAAGCATGAAGTAAATAAAATGTAACCAGAAAAATTATGATTTAGAGGTGTGTAGGGCAAAAATGTTCGGCAGTTGACTAGATAGTGAACGTATGTAAGATGGTAATCACTGAGAAAATCACCACTTTCACAGCCTGTGCACTCAAATATAGGACACAAAGCATGAAGTAAATAAAATGTAACCAGAGAATGAGGATTTAGAAGTGATTATGGAAAATACAGTAATCCCTCCACTATTCAACATAATAGAGCCAAAGGCATGTCCGGACACTGGTTTTGTCCGAATATTGGTCCTGAGGCTGCAGCACCGGTCATTCATGACCCTAACCTAACCTAACCTAAATCAGAAAACTACCTTCCTACCTCCCTACCAGACATGTATAGCACTTATTTAGGTCCCTTTTCACATAAATAATGCACACAAAGCATGAATTAATTGAATTTTAACCAAAAAATGATGATTTAGAGTTGAGTAAGGCATAGGTGGTCAGAACTTGCCAGCATAGTATAAGTAAGTATCGGACATGGAAATCATCTTTTCTCACATTTTATGCACTAAATTATTGGATACAAAGCATCAAATGCAGTAAATGATGTAAATTGTTAGCAGAAAAATGGTTAGGTTAGGTTAGGTTATGACTGGACATGAAATTCACTGGTATTCACCTTTTTCATAGCTGGTGCACTTAAAAACCATGCATGAAAAAATTAAATTGAAAGCAGGAAATTATGATTAACATTTAGGGTAATTTTTTAACCCATTTACAGCATGCTGAAAACAGGTTAGACATGAAAATCATTATGGAAATCATCTTTCATACAGTTTATGCATGAGATTAATGATATGGAAAGAACAAAACAAGGAATTTTGATGAAGTTAGGGTACTTACGAGAATGATGCCGCCGTCCTCATGTATAACCTGCTCGATCATCTCAGACTGACAGTAAAACCTTGCACCTGACACCTTAGCACTTCCGGTGCACTTTACACTCACCAGCACTTCTCACAAGCACTTTCCACAACATTTTCTTTCGCATACCTTGCATCACATTACTTCACTGCACTGTACAATCGCCCAAAGAAGTGATGACCCGATTCCCAGTACCTTTTGCTCAAAAAGTGGTATCTGGCAACTGCCGCGGCCTAGTTATATTTCCTATATCGCACACCGGAAAGAGCAGTATTTGGGTAGACAACACCAAAAAACAATATATAAGCACTTTTACTGTGTATGTCTCGCATTATGGAAGAGGAAACCACAATATACTAAAGTTGAGGCTTAGCAGTAAGAAAGAATGTGAAACGCACAGCCTGTCGCTCAACGGTTTCAGGGTTAAAATGCGGAAAAACTCTCATCATATTTATTTTACATTCTGAATCAGCAATACAGAAGAAATTATACCCCCTAAGATAAATCACACTGATGATGGTAATGTCGAAATCACGAACGCCATCAACTCGGAAAAATAAACATCTAAATATATACTGTATTACTATCCACATTTAAATCTCTATGCGGAATGTTTACGCTGGAGAACCTGTGAAGCCGTGAGTGCTGTAGCAAGATGGATTGTCAACACGATGCTGTAACCTGTCAGTGCAAGCAAATTATTGCTCTTAATATAGTAAATATTCCAGCAAGACAGATATCCTGGCAACTTAACATCGAGGAGGGCAGTTAACGGATAGATAAGCGATACAGACAGAGGTAGACCAAAGAAAATTTGCCAAATGGAGCCCCTCCTAACACAACACAAGACCAAAACAGACAAATTATTGCACATGCCCAAGAACAACCCCTACTCACCTGTGTTGCTATCAAGAAGCAATTAATCTGCCGGTATTCAGTTAGTGAGACCAGTGCAATTGCTGGAGGAAAATTGGTCAATTTATTCACACAATGAAAATCCAACATGTAATACGTACAGCAGTTTCACAAAGGAACTAAACGGGGAGAGGATGACAGTCAAACGCTGGAGTGCGACAACGTAGAGAATTTCAGACGAAAAGGATTGTGTAAAAAGAAGGGGATCGTGACAAAGGGCGAGGCATCCACCCCTTCCCATGACATAGCACGGACTAACGTAACGTAAGGCGGAAGGCCTACTGGGGAGTGTTGCCAAAGGTAAACCACAGAAACCCGCTAGATTGGTGTCAGTAGTAGTAAAAATCCGCCAGACAGAGAAATTAAGGAAAACAGTGCTAGACAGGATTTCAAAAGAACGTCAGATACAAATAAAATATTTAAATTTTTACCAGCTAGATTACTTTTACAACATTTAAATTTAGCAGGAAAATTGCTACATTGGTACCACTGCTTTCATGAGTTGGGCGACGAGTGGAAATGTGCCAGATGTCGCTTTTTGCTTAATTATTGTTATTGGCCTAAAAAGAAATAAACGCTAAACTTAACTAATATTTTCGCAAGATTAGTTTCTTTACACCATAAATAATGTTTGCAGGGAAGGGAAAGATTGTTTCCGTCTCCTAACCCTAATTCAAATGAACGTTGCCAGACCAAGGGAGTTTGTCTGAAACTTTAAAAAAGCGAGTCATCACTTCTTTGGGCGATCGTACATAACAGTAAATTCCCGTGTGGTCTAGTGACGAGTCCTGGAGAATTTATTCAATCTCAGCATACTTTGGAGTAAACATCACCTTCCTCTCCATGTATCGTCTGGTCTTCGAAGCAAAATCAGCCGTGTACTGCTGTAGTTTGTCTCGGGACTTCTTGACATCAAACAAGGTGGAGCGAGGGAGGTTGAATTCACGTAGGATCCGTGATGTCAGCCACCTGGCGTCCACCTTCTCCAATATCTCCCTCTTCTCCTCCAGAGTCAGAACCACTTTCTTCCTCTTCTCAGGTGGCGGGGCCATCATCACACACATGATGAAGAAGGTGAAGAGCAGCATCAAACCCTGCAGGAGGTAGGGTATCACCACAAAACCAATCACTTCAGCCGCCATTTTCAGAGCGTGTTTACGAGCCAGGAGCGGAGCAGGAAATGAGACCGACAGACAGGCGTGACGCGCAAAAAGACAGCCTATCGGTGCGCGCGGGAAATTCAAACTGACGTGGTCCAAAAAAGTTGGATTTTTCCGGATTTTTTTCGAATTTTTTGGCATTTTGGGGGTCGGACAGCCCACGATGTCCGAATAGTGATGCATCTGAATACTGGGCGTCCGAATAGTAGAGAGATTACTGTATTTAGCAGTTGACAATGTTTACCTACATGTCCATGATTGTTGTTTACTCCTTGTTTACCCCCGTCTCTAAGGTTTTTACAGTGGTCATAATTGCTCTTGAACCATGTCCAGTAATCCAGTGTTTAACTACACTTAATCTTTAGCTCTGTGACTTTAGATTATTTAAACAAGAACGAAAGTACCGCAAACGATCAGACAGCCGTCCACTGTTCACGGGAGTTGAGACAGAACTAGTAGGAGGGTGACTGGGCGGGAAGGGAGCTAGTCGGCACGTGCGGGAAATTCAGACTGACGCGGTCGGAAAAAATCTGGTTTTTTTCGGATTTTTTCGAATTTGGGGGCATTTTGGGGTTCAGACAGCCTACGACGTCCAAATAGTGATGTAACCAGATAGTGGTTGTCCAGATAGTAGAGAGATTACATTTCATAACTATTATTGGAACAGTTACTGTAGAATCCTTGATGAGCTCTGTTCCTCCTCTATGTTTGGGATTTTTTTTTTTTTTTTTTTTTTTGAAATGCAAAACAAATGAACAGTTGAAGTGACTCAGTCATCTTTATCAACTGCAGGGCATGCACTGGTAGTGTTTGACTTGTCCTTAAGGATGAGTCTGAAAGTACGGTAAGGTTCCACGTATATTTCTTCTGATCGTAAACATATTACATTGAGGATCACTTGCAACATACATGTACAGCCACTAAAAAAATTATCGGCAACCTTTTAGCCTGATAAAATTTGACACGCTGGACAAGAGATCTGAAAACAAACTCCAGGTTGATATCCCTGATGTGCCAAGCCTTATACCTGTTTTCATAGTGGCATCAGAGGCTTTGGAGCACCGCCTACTGAGCAATTTGTTTTACTTATTAATTATCGCTGTTTTTATAGGACTTAAAGACTTTAGATACCAACGCAGCGTTCGCAAATGTTATAAAGGTGGGTGCTGATGTGTAACATGCAGAATAAATCGTTATCTAAGAAGTGTTACGAAAGAATCCAAAGCCATTTAGAATATGAGCCCTAGGTGCAAGTACTCCGTGGTGTGTTAACTGGCAGCATTGCCATTTTGGCGCGGAAATCACAATTTCTAGGACGCTGACACATCATTTAGTGTGTATGTATATATGTATGCATTTATGTAAATATATATACAGTATATATATCTACAGTAGCCATGCATAGTATGCGCATATATTGGCAGCAGAGGTGCTCGCTTACTAGGAATTTGTGTACTAGGAATACATAAACTAATGGAAAAATTAACATATGGTCGGCACCCCCCCCCCTCTGTCAGTGACATTTTGACCTGTTTGAGGGAAAATATCTAAGACATTTACAGTACAGTACAGTAGGATCTCACCAGTAACGTCTGATTGGTGCCAGAAAATGGCACAATTGGACGGGGAGGTGGAAGGGGAGGCGGCTGGTGAGTCAGGTGGGACAGTGGAGATGGAGGGGATGGCTGCGGGAGAGTCAGGGGAGGTGGTGAGAGGAGGATCCGCCATCTCTTCCTTGCTACTGCTTACATTTTCGGCAATTTCCTTCACCTCTTCTTGTGTGTCTGTTTCATTCCTCATCTTGTTATCGACAAGGACATATGTCCATAACAATATGAGGAATGAAACAGACAAACAAAAAGAGGTGAAGGAAATTGTCAAAAATGTGAGCAGTAGTGAGGAGGAAATGGAGGATCCTCCCCTCACCACCTCCCCTGACTCACCACAGCTGTCCCTTCCACCTCCACTGGCTTGTAGTATAACAACTTGGCATTTAAGAAATAACCATTATTCATGTGAATCCAAATGTTATTATAGAAACGGGTGATGAGGGTGAAGCATAGTGGAGAGGCAGATGTCGCATTCAGGGTTCACACCGGAAAACACCGGTTTTGGGCAGTTTTTCGCATCGTGTGGGTGTGACTTACGTACTTTGGTTAGGAAAGTATTAGAAATTATTAAAGATATTAAAAACAGGTACACGAGCACTAGACGTTTCGCATACTCGGAGCTCGCTTACGAGGGGGGTGTACTGTGTGTATGTGTATATATGTATATATC
>JAGKTI010000313.1:11996-22504 GCA_018397915.1 Birgus latro
GCCTCTTGTCTGTCTCACCTCACTGCCACCACTCACTGTCTACCTTTTCCTCTTTCAGCTATTTTTTTTTTTTAAATGGTCATAAATCAACATGGCTAAAATTATGGGCTGTGAAATGGTCACTTTACACTATATCAAGTGGCCACATACACACCAAACTACATGCACAGTACACACTACAATTCCTTTTCAAAATTTGAAAGAAACATGGTTTCTGAACACCCAGCCTCGGAGTCCCCAGAGGGGAGGGGGACCATAAATGCCCCCATCATCTGCCCCTCTCCCGGTGACGACTTGATGAGCTGCCTGGAACCACTGTCTGACTCACTTCTTCTTCATTTCTGAAATATCCGCGGCCTTTCCTCTAACTTTCGCACTGTTGAGCATCCCCTCTCTTCCTCTAAATCTCATCTTCTCTTCCCAACTGAGACTCAGTTGTCTGAGGCAACTGATAGCAAACCCTTTTCTGTATCATCCTACTTTCTCTATACTCATTTCAAAGCCAAAGCTGGCTGTTGTGTTTATGTATGCAACGACTTATCCTCCTCTAATGTTCCTGAACTTGATTCTTCTGGATTCTCTACTCTCTGGCTTCGGCTTTCCTGTCATTCACTGACTAAATATATCTGCGCTGTTTACTTATCCCCTAACTTCACTGACTATGAAAAATTCTTCGACCATCTTACTTCTACGATGGAACACATTCTGTCAATTTCTCCTTTCTCCAAAATCTCCATTCTGGGAGATTTCAATCTTCACCACCACCTTTGGCTCTCCTCTCCTTTCACTGATCCACCTGGTGAATAAGCCTACATCTTTTCTATCCTTATAACCTAGAGCAGCTTGTACAGCACCCTACCCATATCCCTGACAGCCTTGGAGAGAGCTCCAACATTCTCGACCTCTTCCTTACAACTAATCCTTGTGCTTACATTGTTAATCTTTCCTCTCCGTTGGGCTCCTCCGATCACAACCTTATTACCTTAACCTGTCGTATCGCTCAGGTACGGCCTGTGGACCCTCCAAAGAAACGTCGGCTGTGGCACTTTGGTGCTGCGGATTGGGAGGCCCTCAGGCAGTACTTCTTTGATTTTCCCTGGAATGATTATTGCTTCCATGGCCGGGAGCCATCTCATTATGCCTTGTGCATTAAATAGGTTATTCTCTTGGGCATGGAAGCATACATTCCCCTTTCATATCCTTCATCTAATGCAAGAAAGCCTTGGTTTAATCACGCTTGTTCTAATGCTGTCTGCAAAAAAGAGAAGGCCTATAAAAGCTACCAGAGCCAACCCACCATTGAATCACATCTTTTTTATGTTTCTGCCCGGAATTGTGCTAGGTCTGTTCTTCACTCTGCTAAAAATAATTTCATCCGTACTAAATGCTCTCAACTCTCCAACTCAAATTCTTCTTGCTCCTTCTGGCACCTTGCCAAAAGCCTTTCTAACAACTTTACCTCATCATCCTTCCCTCCTCTTTTCTACGCTGATGGCTTTGTAGCTATTTTTTCTACTGATAAAGCAGATCTCTTTGCTCAGACTTTCTCCTCCATTCCACCTTGGACGATTCCGGTGCTGTTCCTCTGTCACTTCCCTCCTCTGACTTCCTCATGGCTGACATTAAAATTTCTTCAGCTGATGTATTTTCTGCCATCACTGGCCTAAATACTAACAAAGCATATGGGCCTGATGGAGTCCCTCCTGTTGTCCTCAGAAACTGTGCTTCTGTTCTTACAACCTTCCTGGGTAAACTCTTTCGCCTTTGTCTATCAACTTGAACCTTTCCCTTCTTGCTGGAAGTTTGCTTTCATTCAGCCAGTCCCAAAGAAGGGTGACCATTCCCAACCCTCTAACTATTGTCCAGTTGCTTTAACATCCTGTGTCTCAAAAGTTTTTGAGTTAATTCTAAATAGAAAAATTTTAAAGCATCTTTCCTATCACAACCTTCTTTCTGATCGTCAGTATGGGTTCCGTCAGGGACGCCCTACTGGTGATCTTCTCACCTACCTTTCAGACAGGAAAAGGAAAACCAGGAAAAGGTGGAGAACGAAGTGGTGAAGGTATTAAAAAGAATCACTTGTCAGAGATGCACCTGAGAAGAAAAAATGCATGATTATCTCAGGTTTGAATGAAAAACCAATGTCAGTGAAGTCAGGAAAAGGGAAGAACTGAGAAGGGCAAAGCAAATAGTGTCAATAGTTATGGAAGAAAAGGATGAAGACCAGGAGGAGATCGAAGAAGTGTTTAGACTGGGAAAATATGTGAAGAAAGGGGCCAGGCTACTCAAAGCAAAACTTCAATCTTAGGTCACAGTAAATGAAATAATCAACATGACTTGGAAATTAGCAGAAAAGAAAGGACTCAAATATATCTGGACAAGGAGAAATGCAAATGAGTTAGAGAGAGCTAAAATAAAGGAACTTATTAAGGAAGCAAAGGAAAAAAAAGACCAGACAATGGAGGAAGAGAAGACAGAGTTTTATTGGAGAGTTATGGATCAAAAATTGAAGAAGTGGTACCGAAGGAGAGAGGGAGAGAGAAGGACATAATAAAAAACAATGCAAAAAGACTGAAAGTGGCATATGTTAATACAGATGGTCTAATCTCAGCAAGGCTAGAAATAGATGATTTCCTGAGGGTAAATGAGCCACACATTATGTGCTTCATAGAGACCAAGCTAAGAGAGAATATTGAAATCCAAATGGGAAATTCAAACTAGGGAGAAGAGACAGAAAAAAATAAAATAAATAAATAAAAAAGGGAGGAGGAGTGATGATAGCAGTGAAAAACTGCCTAAATGTGGATAGTGTGGGACTGGGAGAAGGAATGGCTGAAGTGATAAACATGGCAATAGAAAACAGAGGGAAAGGCAAGAGAGACATTGCTACATCACAGTAGCATATGTCCCCCCCCAAGACATGGGCATGGAATGAGAAGGAATATCAGATGTTGTTGGACATGGTTTAATACCTACAAAAAGTTGACTGAGAAAAATAACAACATAATCCTGATGGGAGACTTCAATTGTAAAGAGGTAAATTGGGAAGAGTGTGACTCAGGAAGTAGTGAAGATTTGTGGGGCTGTATACTATTAAATATTGCAATAGATAACGTAATGACCCAGTGAGCCAAAGAAGAGAAAAGATTTACGGAGGATGACACACCCGCAAGACTAGATTTATTCCTAAACAAAGAACCTGATGCAATTCAATCTCTAAAATATCCACGTCCTAAAGGAAAACATAATCACGTAGTGACAGAGTTTCAAATAACAGAAGGAACAACTTTACAGGAGTGAGAAAATTTTTCAAAGAAGCGGATTGGGGGGAATTCTGGGTAACATGAGAGATACAGAAGAAGTGGGATATCTTTCTAGACTTTTATAATATGGGTGTGGAAAAGTATATACCAAAAGTTAGTGGGAAAGAGAACTGGAGAAATGACTGGTTCAACAAAAGGTGTATGATAGCAAAAAAAAAGAGGGACAAGGCATGGAACAAATGGAGAAATAGAAGTAATGACAGAACAAAGGAAGAATATGACTAGAACTGAATATACATGATTACGTAGAGAGGAATAAAGAAACTTAAAAAAAGATATATAGTAGTTGACAAATATAAGGAAGAACCTAAGTTGTTTTGCAGGTTTGTTAATGGCAAACTGAAACAAGAGGAAGGAATCAATAAGCTGAAAGTAGAAGGAAATGTCTATAAAGCTGCAGTAATGCAAGCTGAAATAATGAACAAATGCTTCCAGTCAGTGTTAACTAGAGAAAGTGATTTTGTGGAGGAGGAGAGAGTGACTAGAAATGTACTGTTAAAAGATGTAAGGGTTGAAGTGCAAGAAATATACAAATTACTGGAAACTCAAGATGTGAGGATGGCCCCAGGACCAGACGGAATCTCTAATTAGATACTAAAGGAATGCAGAGAACAAATGGTGGATAAGACTCATGGTTTAACTGTGTGTTTTCTGGAGGAAGGGAAAGTGCCACAGGAATGAAAGAGGGCCAATGTGGTACCAATTTATAAGAGAAGGAACAATGAAGTACCCTTGAATTACAGACTAGTGTCCCTGACCAGCATGGTTGCAAAACTGTACAACAGAATCCTGAAAGACAGATGGATAAAATATCTGAAGGAGATGGACATTTTGGCAGAAAGTCAGTTTGGATGCAGATGTGGAAGGTCATGTGTTTCCAACTTGCTGAGCTTGTACTGAAGGGCAACAGATGTGCTACAGGAGAGGGACAGTTGGGTGGATTGTGTATATTTAGATTTGGAGAAAGCCTTTGACAAGGTACCCCACAAGCGAGTAATGTGGAAATTGGAACACATAGGAGGACTGAAGGGGAACCTCTTAGAGTGGATGAAAGACTTCTTGAGAGACATACGAGTGAAGACAGTAATAAAAGACAGGATGTCTGGATGGAGGGAAGTAACAACTGGAGTCCCACAGGGCTCAGTGTTATAACTCGTAATGTTCCTGATTTCTGTAAACGCTATGGTAGATGGAATGAACAGTTATGCAAGTCTGTTTGCTGATGATATGATGATCATGAGGAGAGTGGAAGTTGAAGAAAACTGTAAAAAGCTGGAAAGACCTGGATAGGATTCATGATTGGAGCTGGAAGTGAGAAATGAAATTCAACACAAAAAATGTAAAATATTGGAAATGGATAAAAGTACCAAGAGACCATCACTGAATTATTTGATGGGTAATGAACCAATCACAAAAGCGAGACAAGAGAAGGACTTTGGAGTGCTCGTCCAGGATAATTTGTCATCTGAAAAATGAATAAACCAGATAGAGAGATGTATAATCTCTTGACTAACATACGCGTAGCATTTCATTACATGGATGAGGAGATGACGAAAAAATTGATAGTGGCGATGATCCAGCCCAGGTTGGAATGTGCAGCAGTATTGTGGTCCCCACATAAAAAGAAAGATATAAACAAGATCAAGAGAATATAAGGAACAGCAACCAAGATGTTCCCTAGCCTGGAAGATCTGTTGTAAAGGGATACTAGACCTGCCTTCCTTAGAAGAATGAAGAGAGAGGGGTGACATGATTGCAGTGTTCAGGGCCAGGATGGGAGTAGAAAAACTGACAGAGAAGGTCTGTTTGTATGGGATGGGAGAGTAACATGAGGACAAGGAATGAAACTAAAGAAGCCAAGTTGCTTGAAGGATATCAAGAAATATAATTTTCCATATAGATGCACAGACCTATGGAATAGTCTGGACAAAGAGATCATCCAGTCCAAATAGTTAACCGAGTCTGAAACAAAATTTGAGTTATTGAGAAACACAGACGGGACCACACAAAGGTAGCTCATTTCCTGTATATCAGAACTAGGTAAATATCTATCTATCTACTGCCAGACACCATAATCCAATAATGGGTGCCCATTTGACTCTGAGTTATTTATTTTACAGGGGGGGGGCACTAACCCTCCACTAACCCACTTGCTGACACGAAGGGAGCACGTTTGGTTTGGTTATATGGTTACCATCCAGCGTTGTAAATGGTTTCTAAGCTTACAGGAAACCTCTTTTATTTTATTATTTTTTATTTTTTTTATATGTCCGACTCTGGGCACAGGCTTCACAGCCTGCTATCAAGGTCCAGCGGTCTTCCTACATACCATACACCTCTACATATGGCTTGTTACTCAATGTAAAGCCACCTGTAAAGGAAAGAAAAGCAATAAGAAGTGACAGGAACTATGGGAGAAATAGGAAGAGAGGAGGGCAGGCACAGAAAAAGAATGATAAAGGGTAAGGAAGAAGTAAGCAGCACTACATCAAGTGAGTGGATGATGGTCACCACCACCTATCACTAGGAAAATACAACTAGGTAAATATACGTACATATACAGTAGGCGTGGAAAGTGTTGACGCCATCTTAAAAAAAGAAAACATTCTTGTGGTTAGCAAGGAGAAACAAATAAATTAACACTCACCATTGAATTTTGTATTTACTGGCATTCCCCTTCACCTTTATTAGCTTCTTAAGGCGTCTGGGGAGACTGATGGCGTAGTTTTGCAGAACAGACAGACTAAAACTGCTCCATAGCTGCAGCCTCAAGTATAGGCAAAGATGATGTGTCCAAACTACCAGCTGCCGCTTCATGTGCGCCCATAAATTCTCAATGGGATTAATATCTGGGCTGTTTCCGGGCCAATCTCGAATAAAGGGAACCTCACAGTCTGTTAGCCACTGTTTCACTGACTTTGCAACATGTGCAGGGGCAGAATCTTGCATAAATACTCTTGCCTTGGTTTTATCAAAGAGTCACTTAAAACATCACATAAGAGCTCCAAATAATTGTTCTGGTTCACTTTTTCATTTGCAGGTAGAATTACCAACCTACCAACATCATAATATGTAAAGCAGCCCCAAGCCATGAGTGAGGCTGGGTATTTAACAAACTTGGAAGTGTACTTAGGATCCAGGGGGTCACTGCCTGGTTTGCGGTACACTCGTGATGAAGGGGTACCAGTGACAGTAAATGTTGACTCATCACTCCAAAGCACAGTTTTCCATTGCTCCTCACTCCAGGCAAGATATTTCTTACAAAAATTTACTCTTTTTCTTCTGAAGTGTAGTTAGCAGTGGTTTTTTACGAGCACAAAAACTCCTGTAGCCCAGATCGTCATGCAACAGCTGCTGCACACTTCTGACAGACACATCTGCCAGCAACTGTGGGTTCTTTTCTTTTAAATCCCATGCTGTTAGCCTTGGATCCTTGCTAACTTGCCTTGAGATCAGCTGACAGGTCCTGAAGGTTGTCTTACGAGGTCTCCCAGGCTTGGGAAGTGGAGTGGGAGGAATGCTAACTTGCCTTTACATCAGCTGACGGGTCCTGAAGGTTGTCTTACGAGGTCTCCCAGGCTTGGGAAGTGGAGTGGGAGGAATGGCCTCCCCACTGTCCTTGAACCGCTTCACCAGTCTCTGCACTGTCCTCAGTCTAACACCATCTGATTTGCAATAAATGGGAGTTTGTGGCCAGCTTTGTATAAAGTAATCACTTCCACACGTTTGTCCTTGCTTGTGGTTACTTTAGGCATGATGAGAATGTGGTAGGTAACCAAATAACTGTGTTATTTGAGTCAAAACATGCCCTCGTGGTGCATCACACACAGAGACAATCCTCCTCCTGTGGCTGCCCAAACATTACTGAGCCTGCTCCTGTGGTGCCAAACCTATCAAGCAGGGTTGCCAGCTCCCGCTGAAAAAGCATCAGCTCATTTCGCATCACAGGGGAGGGTAGTATTGACCCTACTTCACTTAACGCGAAGAAGAATGACGTCGGCAAAAAACGTCAATACTTTCCGTGCCTACTGTATATATATACATACACACACACACAAACTGAGTCAAACAAGAGTAGCAGGAGTAGAAAAAACAGCAGAGAGGAATGTCCAGGAATGAAAAAAGGTATGGGTAGTAATTAGAGAGCTGCAGGAGTGGACATTAGAACAGGAGAGAGAGATCAAAGTCTTACAGAACAAGTGGAAAAAGTTTGCACATGCAGTGCAGAACAAGAAAGAGAAGTCATGGAATTAAAAGTGAGTAATGAATCTGCCACAAATGAAATAAAACAGCTCAAGAGGGAAAACAAGAGGTTGGAAGAAGAAAGAGACAGAATGAAAAGTAAATTAGATGAGTATGATTCAAAATCAAGGATGCAAGATGAACATATTAAGGAAATCAAGGAGCAACATAAGGAGTGGAAGAAAATTCAGGAGGAAGGGAATGTAAATTTGAAAGAGATTACAGAACAACAAAGCAAGGAAAAGGTGGAGAAGGAAGTGGTTAGGGTACTGAAAAGTAGAGAATCTTTAGTAAGGGATGTAGCAGATAAGAAAAAATGTGTAATAATTTTAGGGATAAAAGAAAAGCATATGACCATAAGATCTGAAAGAGAAAAAGAAGAATTGAGTAAAGTTAAAGAAATAATATCAGTACTCATGGAGGGTAACAACAAAGCCCAAGAAGAGACTGAAGAAGTGTTTAGGTTAGGCAAGTACGAGGAAGGAGGGGCAAGGCCATTGAAGGTGAAGTTCAAGTCCCAGGTAACAGTAAATGAAATCATGCATAGGACATGGAAATTAGCAGACAAAGAGGGGTTCGAAAATGTTTGGCTAAGGAGAGATGCAAATGAGGAAGAAAGAGCTAAAATAAAGGAGTTAGTAAAGGAAGCTAAGGCAAAAAACGAACAGAGAATGAAGGAGGAGAAGACAGTGTTTTATTGGAGAATGGACCAGAAATTGAGGAAGTGGTACAGACGGAGAGGGTATAAGTAATAATGAAAAAAGTTTGAAAGTGGTGTACACTAATGTTGATGAATTCATATCGGCAATGTAAGAAATCAACAATTTCTTGAGGGTACATGAACCTGATGTTATGTGCTTTGTAGAGACTAAGTTAAAGGAGAATATTGATATCCATATGGGAGATGGCAAATACAAATTGTGGAGAAGAGACAGAAAAGATAAAATGGGAGGAGTGATGATAGCAGTGAAGAACAACTTAAGAGTAGATTCTGTGGAAATGGGAGGGGGTGGGGCCGAAGTGATAAACATGAAATTAGAAACTGGAGAGAACTGTAAGAGAGATATAGCAGTAGTATATGTTCCACCTAAGACAAGAGCATGGATTGATGGTGAATACCAGGAGATGTTGTCAGACATGGTTAGTTATCTACAGAAAGTGACTGAGAAAAGCAACGATATAATTCTAATGGGTGATTTTAATTGTAAAGAGGTAAACTGGGAGGAATTTGCCTCAGGAGGTGGCGTAGATTCGTGAGGCACTACATTGTTAAACACTGTAATGAATAATGCAATGACGCAGTGGGTCAAAGAAGAGACACGATTCCGAGGTGATGACACACCAGCAAGATTAGATTTACTGCTAACCAAAGAACCTGATGTAACTGAATCTTTGAAATATCTGTGTCCTGTAGGAAAAAGTGATCACGTAGTCATTGAGTTCCAGATGATAATAGGAAATGTGGTGCCAAGAGATGAGCTTTACAGGCAGGGAAGATACAACTTCGGGAAAGCAAACTTTGCAGAACTGAGAAAATTTTTTGAAAATGCAGATTGGAGAAAATTCAGAGAAACAAGAGAGATTCAGAGGAAGTGGGATATCTTTCTAAACCTCTATATTTCAGGAGTGGAAAAATATGTTTCAAGAGTAAGTGGGAAAGAATACAGGAAAAAGGAGTGGTTTAATAGAAGGTGTATTATAGTGAACAAAGAGGGACATGGCGTGGAACAAATGGAGAAAGAGAGGTAATAATAGAACAAAGGAAGAATATAAAAGAACTAGAAATGAATATACTGTACAAGAATTTGTACAGAGGAAGAAAGGAACTTTGAAAAAGGTATAATTGACAAATGTAAGGAACACCCAAATTGTTTTATAGATTTGTTAATTGCAAATTGAAACAAAAGGAAAGAATCACCAAACTGAAAGTAGAAGGAGAGGTCTATAAAGATGTGGCAATGCGAGCTGAAATAATGAACAAACGTTTCCAATCGGTTTTTACTAATGAAGGGGAGTTTGTGGAGGCGGAGGGAGTGACTAGGAATGTAGTGATAAAAGGTATAAAAGTGGAAATGCAGGAAGTGTACAAATTACTGGAAACTCAAGATGTAAGGAAAGCCCCAGGACCGGATGGAATTTCAAATTGGGTACTGAAGGAATGCAGAGAACAACTGGCAGATAAGATTCACAGATTAATTGCGTGCTCGCTGGAAGAAGGGAAAGTGCCTCGGGAATGGAAGAGAGCAAATGTGGTACCAATTTACAAGGGAGGAAACAAGGAAGAACCCCTGAACTATAGACCAGTGTCCCTAACCAGCATGGTTGCAAAATTGTGTGAGAAGATTCTGAAAGATAGGTGGATAAAATATCTGGAAGAGATGAATATTTTGACTGAAGGTCAATTTGGATTCAGAAGTGGAAGGTCATGGGTTTCCAACTTGTTGAGCTCTTACTCGAGCAATTGATGTGCTACAGGAGAGAGATGGTTGGATGGATTGTGTGTATTTAAATTTGGAGAAGGCCTTTAACAAGGTATCCCATAAGAGACTGTGGAAATTAGAGCATATAGCAGGACTGAAGGGTAACCTCCTGGAATGGATGAGAGACTTTTTGAAAGACAGACAAATGAGGACAGTAATAAAGGACAGGACGTCTGGATGGAGAGAAGTAACAAGTGGTGTCCCACAGGGCTCGGTGTTGGCGCCAGTAATGTTCCTGATTTATGTAAATGATATGGTAGATGGAGTGAACAGTTATGCAAGTCTGTTTGCTGATGATGCTAAGATCTTGAGGAAGGTAGAGGTTGAAGGGGACTGTAAAATGCTGCAGGAGGATCTGGATAGGATACATGATTGGAGCTGGATGTGGGAAATGAAATTCAATGCAAAAAAATGTAAAATATTGGAAATGGGTAAAAGCACCAAGAGACCATCACTGAATTAT
>JAGKTI010000313.1:22914-44691 GCA_018397915.1 Birgus latro
CACACACACACACACACACACACACACGAAGAAGAAAGAACTAAAATAAAGGAGTTAGTAATGGAAGCAAAGGCAAGAAACAAACAGAGAACAGAGGAAGAGAAGGCAGTGTTTTATTGGAGAGTTATGGATCAGAAATTGAGGAAGTGGTACCGACAGAGAGAAGAGGGTATAAAAAACAACATGAAAAGTTTGAAAGTGGTGTATACTAATACTGATGGATTAATATCGGCAGGGTTAGAAATAAAAGATTTCTTGAGGGTACATGAACCTGGTGCTATGTGCTTTGTAGAGAACAAACTAAGAGAAGATATTGATATCCATATGGGGGATAGTAATTACAAACTGTGGAGAAGAGACAAAAAAGAAAAAAGGGGAGGAGGAGTGATGATAGCAGTAAAGAACAACATAAATGTAGATATAGTGAAAATGGGGAGAGAGTAGGGCTGAAGTAATAAATATGAAATCAGAACCGGCAGAAAATAATAAGAGAGATATGTCAGTAGTATATGTTCCCCCTAAGACAAGAGCATGGAATGATGATGAATATCAGGAGATGTTGTCAAACATGGTTAGTTATCTACAGAAAGTGATTGTGAAAAGCAACAATATAATTCTAATGGGTGATTTTAATTGTAAAGAGGTGAACCGGGAGGAATGGGACTCAGGAGGCAGTGAAGATTTGTAGGGCACTATATTGTTAAATATAGCAATGAATAACGTAATGATGCAATTGATCAAAGAAGAGACACGATTCCAAGGTTATGACACACCAGGAAGATTAGATTTAATGACACACCAGCAAGATTAGATTTACTGCTAACCAAAGAACCTGACATAATTGAATCTTTGAAATATCTGTGTTCTATAGGAAAAAGTGATCATGTGGTCATTGAGTTCCAGATGATAATAGGGAAGGTGGTGCCAAGAGATGAGCTTTATAGGCAAGGAAGATATAACTTTGAGAAAGCAAACTTTGTAGACCTGAGAAAATTTTTCGAAAATGCGGATTGGAGAAAATTCAGAGAAACAAGAGAGATACAGAGGAAGTGGGATATCTTTCAAGACCTCTATAATTTGGGAGTGGAAAAATATGTTCCAAGAGTAAGAGGGAAAGAAAACAGGAAAAAGGAATGGTTTAATAGACAGTATATGACAGCAAAAGAAGAAAGGGACATGGTAAGGAAAAAATGGGGAAAGAGAGGTAACAACAGAACAAAGGAAGAATATAAAAGAACTAGAAATGAATATACAAGGACACGTAGAGAGGAAGAAAGGAACTTTGAAAAAGGTATAATTGACAAATGTAAGGACGAACCCAAATTGTTTTAAAGATCTGTCAATGGCAAATTGAAACAAAAAGAAGGAATCACCAAACTGAAAGTAGGAGGAGAGGTCTATAAAGATGCGGCAATGCAAGCTGAAATAATGAACAAATGTTTCCAATTGGTTTTCACCATTGAAAGGGAGTTTGTGGAGGGGGAGGGTGTGACTAGAAATGTAGTGATAAAAGATATAAAAGTGGAAGTGCAGGATGTGTATAAATTACTGGAAACTCAAGATGTAAGGAAAGCCCCAGGTCCGGATGGAATCTCTAATTGGGTACAGAAGGAATGCAGAGAACAAATGGCGGATAAGATTCACAGATTAATTGCGTGTTCTTTGGGAGAGGGGACAGTGCCTCGGAAGAGGGAAAATGTGGTACCAATTGATAAGTGAGGAAACAAGGAAGAACCCCTGAATTATACACCAGTGTCCCTAACCAGCATGGTCACAAAATTGTGCAAAAGAATCCAGAAAGACAGATGGATAAAATATCTGTAAGAGATAAATATTTTGGCTGAAAGCCAGTTTGGTTTCAGAAGTGGAAGGTCATGTGTTTCCAATTTGTTGAGCTTTTACTCAAGAGCAATTGACGTGCTACAGGAGAGAGATGGTTGGGTGGACTGTGTGAAAGTCCTTGTATTTCGACGCATTTTACTTCAACGCTTCATTTTTTGCGAAAAAAAAAAGTTTCCAACATGTTGCAAGCTTTGTCATTTTCTCCCAGTCCTCGTCGCCACTTCCAGCTGGTAGCCGACACTCAGCAGACGACGCATACCAATGTTCATTTGTTGGCGGCCATCTTGTGACCACCCAGTCCTCTATCAATACAGCGGCGATACTACAGCCCCTTCGCCATTGTGTTTTTTGTGATGTCCTCGCTTTGCGGCTTGTGAATTCCTGATTCACATCTAGACATCTGAGATGTAGCGCGCCAGTGAGGTAGAGCGCACGAAGCGACAAGCTGAGGTTGATGTTGCACAGCCAGCGCCAGAGCCTTAGGAGAAGCGGCCGTACAGGGTTGGCAAGAGGCATCGCCGGTACTCAGTGGCCGACAAGCAGAGGATTTTGCAGCTCACTGAGGAGGGGTTGACAGCCCCTGAGATACATCGCCTGACTGGGGCTCCTGACAGCACCATGAGGACACTCAGGAAAAACTAGGAAACTCTCAAAAAGCAGGTGAGTGCAAATAAAATAACAATAAAGTAAATGTGTCTGTGTTTTTTTTTCCCTTAATCTTTATTTGTGCCACTGTTTTTTACTGTATCAGTATCCGACTAATGGAGTTAGTTTTTAAAGTTAACCAACCAAGTGTTAGTTAGAACAATTCAGGGGAAGAATGTACAGTATTGTAATGAAAATCGGTAATGTTCGTTACTGTTATGTTGCTTTATACCCCTAAGGAAGAACATGGAACCTCTCAACAAGCAGGTGAGTGCACGTAAAATGACAATAAACTAAATGTGTGTGTTTTTTTTCCCTCAACCTTCATTTGTGCAACTGTTTTTTACTGTATCAATATTCACCTAATGGAGTTAGTTTTTAGAGTTAACCAATGTAGCTTGATCGGTAGAGAGTTGGCTTGCGGTCCCGTGGGACCCAGGTTCAAATCCTCGCTGGTGCAGGGAACAGTTTAAGGATTTGAATTTCATTAAATCAGGCTTTACTGATCTACCAGAAGACCCGCCGACATGTCGTAAAAATGACCCCGCTAATACCAATACACCAGTCCTGTATGAGACAGCCCTAGCATGTATTCAATATGGACGGTGGGTGTTAAGCGCCGAAGTGGTGACATGTAGACTGTAGGTCGACGACTGGGCCTTGATAGCAGGCTGTGAAGCCTATGCCCAGAGTCGGACACATAAAAAAAAAAAAAAAAAAAGTGTTAGTTAGAACAATTCAGGGGAAGAATATACAGTATTGCAATGAAAATCGGTAACGTTGGTTACTGTTATGTTGCATTATACCCCTAACGAAGAACACGGAACCTCCCAACAATCAGGTGAGTACATGTAAAATGACAATAAAGTAAATGTGTGTGTTTTTTTCCCTCAACCTTTATTTGTGCCACTGTTTTTTACTGCATCAATATTCACCTAATGGAGTTAGTTTTTAGAGTGCAATCAGACGCACAAGCCTAGACACAGCAGAAGTGGACGAAACATCTGTAAGACAACACTTGACACACTACGACCTAGACTCAGGTTTGGCTGACATAACAGAGGAAGAGATGAACTCTAGTGAAGAGAATGAAAGGCCAGATCACACTGCACAGGAGAAGATGACCGCCCAGAAATTGTCCCACAGCCTGTCCACCATAACCGACAAGGCAACAACCTTCGAGACATACACCGGGACTATACCTGAGGCTACCAAGATCCTAGCCACCTTGAATGATCTGAAGTCTCAAGTGATGGCAGTCTACAACAGAAACATACTGGAGCAGAGACAAGCCAGGATCACACGATTTTTTAATGTAACACAGAATGTGGCTGCTATTATGCAAGACTTAGACATGACAGGAGAGGAGGATGGAGGAGAAGTGGACAGAGAGGAAGTGGAGTTGCTGGAGCTGAATTCGACTTTGAGGGCTTCGGTTTGGGTGATAGGGCTTCCCCAGAGAAGCCCATGTCACCTAGTAACTAGCCCATCCACCCTCGACACACCTTCACCTGTCACTCATGCCAATGTTTATTTTATTTCTGGTAAGGATTTTTGGTGTTGCAGCTCTTTATAACAGTTCTTATGTCATTTCAGGTACATGTTTATTGTGTTATGCTGTATAAGCAACTAGTAAACACTCCACATTTAATTTTGGGTAGGGCCTGTTTGGTGTTATAGTACTGTACTTTGATAGAGTAAGTAGCTGTCCCACTGGAAAGCCCATCTATTTTTCCCATTGATTCTTAATTTCACATTTCGACATTTCATGTTTCGCGACGTTTTGGCGGAACATCAAAACAGCGAAAAACGAGGACTTTCTTTAGATTTGGAGAAGGCCTTCGACAAGGTACCCCATAAGAGACTAATGTGGAAATTAGAGCATATAGGAGGACTGAAGGGAAACCTCTTGGAATGGATGAGAGACTTTTTGAGAGACAGACAAATGAGGACAGTAATAATGGACAGGACATCTGGATGGAGAGAAGTAACAAGTGGTGTCCCACAGGGCTCGGTGTCAGCGCCAGTAATGTTCTTGACTTACGTAAATGATATGGTAGATGGAGTGAACAGTTATGCAAGTCTGTTTGCTGATGATGCAAAGATTCTGAAGAAGGTAGGGGTTGAAGAGGACTGTAAAATGCTGCAGGAGGATCTGGATAGGATACATTATTGGAGCCGGATGTGGGAAATGAAATTCAATGCAAAAAAATGTATGGTATTGGAAATGGGTAAAAGTACCAAGAGGCCATCACTGAATTATTTGATGGGTAATGAACCAATTACAAAAGCGAAAGAAGAGGAAGATTTGGGAGTGAAGGTCCAGGATAATTTGTCACCGGAAAAACACATTACCAATATAGTTAGAGAGATGTATAAACTCTTGACATCATAAGAGTAACATTTCATTACATGGATGAAGAGATGATGAAAAAATTGATAGTGGCCATGATCTGCCCCAGATTAGAATATGCAGCAGTAGTGTGGTCCCCACACAAAAGGAAAGATATAAACAAGGTTGAGAGAATACAAAGCACAGGTACCAAGATGGTCCCCAGTCTTGCAGATCTGTCGTACAGAAAGAGGCTGGAAAAGCTGGACTTGCCTTCCTGAGAGGAAAGGAGAGAGAGGGGCGACATGATTGCAGTGTTCAGGACCAAAATGGGAGCAGATAAAATTGACAGAGAAGATCTGTTTGGGTGGGATGAGTGAGGTACGAGAGGACATGGAATGATACTGAAGAAGCCAAGCTGCTTGAAGGATATCAAGAAATATAGTTTTCCATATAGATGCATAGACCTTTGCAATAGTCTGGACAAAGAGACTGTCCAGTCAAAAAACTTAAACGAGTTTAAAGCAAAATTTGACTTATTGAGAAACAGAGATGGGACCCTATGAGCATAGCTCATTCCCTGTATATCACAATTAGGTAAATACAATTAGGTAAATTAGGTAAATACACACACAGGTTAGATCTGTGAGACTCAAGAAAGACTCGAATCGAGTGAGAAAAATATTGGGCAAGACCGATCCTGAAGGAAGCATGTGGGAAAAAGAAACTGAGGAAGTACGGAGGATAGGGCTATATAAGAAAGGGGAAGCAAGACCAATGAGAGTTGAGTTGTCATCAGAAAGTGTAGTAAATTACATACTTAAAGTGACCTGGAAACTAAGTAAAGAGGCACGGATGAAAAATATTATACTGTAGTAAGAAAAGATTTGAATGAAGAAGAAAGAGAAGTTTTCATATCTTTGAAGGAACAAGTAAAGAAAACAAATGACAGGAGGACAGAGGAAGAATGAAAAAAAAAAATTTTGAGAGTGATGGATATGAAAGTAAGGAAGTGGTATATGAAGAACTAGAATGTGAAGGAAACAAGGGAGAAGGATATGAATACAAAAAAGAGAAGAATGAGTAAAGATGAAATCGAAGCAGTAAGTATAAGAATCATGTACAGTAATGTAGGTGGGTTAATATCTAAGAAAGGGGAAATTGGAGACTCTGCAAATGAAAAGAAACCTGAAATTGTTTGCTTGGTGGAAACTAAATTGCCTTGAGATGTTGATCCAAACTTATTTGGATGGAACAATTATAATATTTGGAGGAAGGATAGAGAAAGCAAGTTTGGGGGAGGTGTAATGATTTTAACTCGTAATGACTTAAGAACAAAAAATATAGAAACTGAAAATACCACGGCTGAACTTTTGGGAATGGAATAGAGGACTGTTATAGAGAAAAAAAAAATGTAGTAGTATATTATATGCCCCCCCCCAAAATAGCATATGGACAAAAGAAGGTTATGAAGAGTTAATAAGAGAATCCATTATTAAGCTGAAGATGTTAACTGAATGAAGAAGTTGAATAAAAATCATGGGGGATTTTAACTGTAGAGAAGTTGATTGAGAAAAAATGGATGCTGGGAACAATGAGGTATCATGGGAAATAAATAAATGAAACTGGTGATGGAAAACATGTTAACTCAAAGAAAATACAAGAATTAGAGAAGACAATGAACCATCAAGGCTGGACCTGGTATTTACAAAGGATCCAAATGATGTGATGAACATAAACTACAAATGCCCCTTTGGTAAAAGTGATCATCTGGTTACTGAGATGGATGTGGTAGGAGTAAGGGAAGGAGAAAGAGATGAAAAACATAGAGAAAATAGATACTGTACAATTATGGGAAGGCAGAGTTTGCTTCCCTGAGGAACTTTTTCCAAAATGCTGAGTGGATAAAAATGAATGCAGTCACAAATGTTGATGAGAAATATGAGTTTTTGATAGAAATATATACAATAGGAGTGAGTATGTCCCAAAATTCTCCAAAGAAATGGAAAGGAAGAAAGAATAGTTTAAGAATAGGTGTAAAATGGAACTTGAGGCAAGAAAAAGAGCATCGAATAGAGTGAGAAGAAGGTATAGTGAAAGGGTTTGGGAGAAGTACAAGCAGGTAAGAAATGAATATGCAAGAATGCAGAAAGAGGAAGAAAGGAAATATGAAAAAGATATTGCAACTAAATGTAAAAAGGAGCCTAATATATTTTATAGGTTTGTAAATGGTACAATGAGAGTTAAGGAAAGTATAATAACAGAGGGAAGGAGGTAAACTTACAAAAGAGAATAAGAATTGTGCGAAATAATGAAAAACAAACTGAAGTCAGTCTATGTGTTGTTAGAGGAATTTAGGGAAACTGAAATGGAGCCCAGGATGACGAGAATGGAGAAAATTGCAATTGACATGAATGAGGTGCTACAGCTTGGATGTGAGGAAAGCAATGGGACCAGATGGTGTGGCTGGATGGCCCCTGAAGAAATGTGCTGACCAATTAGTGTGGCCTCTTTATGTCATCATTAAGAGCTCGTTTGAAAATGGACAGTTACCTAAAGACTGGAAATGAGCAAATATTGTGCCAATCTTCAAGGAAGGAGATAGGGGAGATCCACTCAATTATAGATCTGTATCAATTACTAGTGTCATTTGTAATATTTGTGAGAAAATTATTAGAAAAACTGGATGAAGTATTTAGAAGAAAATGAAGTGATAACACCAAGATAATTTTGTTGGTCACAACCTCTTGATGGTATAATGAAAGTCCTGGAGTAGCTATTTACGGCCTTTAATTGTGGAGCACGGGGACAGGATGTTGCCCGTATGAAAATTAGCCCTGAACTGACGGGTACATCTGAATTTGGTTGGTTGTTCGAGCCTGGGAGCAATGATTAGGTCAGCAGTTTTAGTGGGGGCACATAGTGGGGGGAGGGCATATATACATACACATAACATGGATGATACATACATATACGATGGTCCGAGACACCGCTGCTACCAAATGTTGGTCACAATCTCTTGATGGTATAATGAAAGTCCTGGAGTAGCTATTTATGGCCTTTAATTGTGGAGCACGGGGACAGGATGTTGCGCATATGAAAGTTAACCCTGAACTGACGGGTACATCTGCTTTTGGTTGGTTGTTCGAGCCTGGGAGTGCTGATTAGGTCAGCAGTTTTAGTGGGGGGACATAGTGGGGGGGGGCATATATACATACACATAACGTGGATGATACATACATATGATGGGAATGGTACAATTTAGCTTTAGAGAAGGATGATCTTTTTTTTTTTAAATGCAAGAAAGAAGTAACCAAAGCCCATGGGCCCACAAACTTTTCCTTCCAAGAAAAACAAAAACAATATGAAAGAGAGTCAAATTCAAGATCCGTTCATTCTGAGACGCCTGGACACACTGCGTTTGAAAGACTGGAGATCATAGGAAGCGGGAAATACAAACAGAGGAAGACAGTTCCAAAGTTAACCAGTTGCATAAATGAAGGAATGGGAGTAACGGTTAACTCTTGCATTAGAGAGCTGGACAGAAAAGGGATGAGAGTTTGTTGCTAGACGGGTGCTATGTGCCCGTCGTAGAGGTGGAGGGATCCAAGCAGACAGTTCAGAGGAACAGTGACCGTTGAAGTAGCGATAGAAAAAAAATAAAGATGCAACAGTGCGGTGAAGAGACAGAGGTTAATGGGAGTCAGTAAGAGAAGGAGAGTTCGTTTTCGTTTTCGTTTTTTTGAAGGCTGCAACATGCTTGCATGTGTCGGCCTTTTTGGATTGAAGCGTGTAGCAATTTATGACCGGATGCCCTTCCTGATGTCTACCAATGACCCTTGGGTGGATTCGATCCTCCGACCCTACGGCCAGAGCAGAGCGCTCTAACCCACTGAGCCACGGCTGTTAATGAGACAAAAAGTCTTTGACTCCACCCCACTGACAAGAGCTGCATGTGGGCAGCCTTCCTACACATGTGAGTTGTACCCGACACAGGGGCAAACAAAACCCATTTATAAAGTCAACAACTGTGCAGGGGTAAAGAAGGTTTGGAGTCGGCTTAGCACACCCAATCTCTTGGAAGCAGATTTCACAAGAGATGTAATATGTTCTCTCCAAGATAAATCCCGAGTGAATGAAACCCCAAGCATGTTCGAGGATGATGGGGGACTGAGCTGGACATTATTATACATTAGTGGGTAATCCTGTGGAAGATTTTGATGAGTTAACAGGTGTAAGAAGTGAGTCTTTGATGCATTAAAAACAACAAGATTTTTTTTTACCACAATCAGAGACATGAGCCGAGTCAGATAGCAGGTGTGCCATAGCCTCATCCCTTGTTTGTTGAAGGAATTGCTGAGATGGGCGTTGCGGGAACCGAATGGAAAGGTGAAGGGTGGAATCATCAGCATACGAGTGGATAGGGTTAGATGTACGGTTTAGAAGGTCATTGATGAATAAAAGGAAGAGAGTTGGTGATAGGACAGAGCCCTGAGGAACACCACTGTTGCTAGATCTAGGAGAAGAACAATGGCCATCTACAACAGCAGCTATAGAACAACCAGAAAGGAAGCTAGAGATGAAAGCACATAAAGAGGGATAGAAACCGTAAGAGGGCAGTTTGGAAATCAAAGATTTATGAGAGATGTCAAGTGCAATAGCAAAGCTTTTGCCAAAGTTCCAAAAGGAGGATGCACAGGGGTCTGAAAGGAAGGTGAGAAGATTGCTAGTGGAGTGTCCCTGATGGAACCCATACTGACGATCAGAAAGAAGTAGGTGAGAAGATCACCAGTGGAGCGTCCCTGATGGAACCCATACTGACAATCAGAAAGAAGGTTATGACAGGAAAGATGCTTTAAAATTTTTCTGCTAAGAATTGACTCAAAAACTTTTGAGACAGAGAATGTTAAAGCAATTAGAGGGTTGGGAAAGGTCACTCTTCTTTGGGACTGGCTGAATGAAATCAAACTTCCAGCAAGAAGGAAAGGTACAAGTTGATAGACAAAGGTGAAAGAGTTTACCTAGGGAGGGTGTAAGCACAGAGGCACAGTTATTGAGGACAACAGGAGGGACTCCATCACGCCCATTTGCTTTGTTAGTATTTAGGCCAATGATGGCAGAAAATACATTAGCTGAAGAAATTTTATTGTCAGCCATGAGGAAGGCAGTGGGAAGTGATGGAGGAACAGCACTGGAATTGTCCAAGGTGGAACCGGAGTAGAAAATCTGAGCAAAGAGATCTGCTTTATCAGTAGAAGAAATAGCTACAGAGCCATCAGAGTAGAATAGAGGAGGGAAGGATGATGAGGTAAACTTGTTAGAAAGGTTTCTGGCAAAGGTGCCAGAAGAAGCGAGAAGAATATGAGTTGGAGAGTTGAGAGCATTTAGCAGGGATGAAATAGTTTTCAGCAGAGCGAAGAACAATCTTAGCACGATTCCGGGCAGAAACATGAAAAAGATGTGATTCACAGATGGGTTGGCTCTGGTAACTTTTATAGGCCCTCTCCTTGTTGCGGACTGCATTAGAACAAGCGTGATTAAACCAAGGCTTTCTTGCATTAGACAAAGGATATGAGAAGGGAATGTATGCTTCCATGTCCGAGAGAATGACCTTCGTAATGCGCATGGCACACTCAGTTGGCTCCTGGCATGGAAGCAATAATCATTCCAGGAGAAATTAGAGAAGTACTGCATAAGGGCCTCCCAATAAGCAGCACCAAAGTGCCACAGTCGAAGATTCTTTGGAGGGTCCACAGGCTGTACTGGAGCGACAGGACAGGTTAAGATAATAAGGCTGTGATCGAAGGAGCCCAACAGAGAGGAAAGCTTAACAGTGTAAGCACAAGGATTAGTTGTAAGGAAGAGGTTGAGAATGTTGGAGCTCTCTCCAAGGCGGTCAGGGATACAGGTAGGGTGCTGTACAAGCTGCTCTAGGTCATTAAGGATAGAAAAGATGTAGGCTTGTTCACCAGGTGGATCAGTGAAAGGAGAGGAGAGCCAAAGGTGATGGTGAACATTGAAATTTCCCAGAATGGAGATTTCGGAGAAAGGAGAAATGAACAGAATGTGTTCCATCGTAGAAGTAAGATAGTCAAAGAATTTTTCATAGTCAGTAAAGTTAAGGGATAAGTAAACAGCGCAGCTATATTTAGTCAGAGAATAACAAAAAAGCTGAAGACAGAAAGTAGAGGATTCAGAAGAATCAAGTTCAGGAACACGAGAGCAAGATAAGTCTATAAGTTTCTATAGTAGGGTAATAGATGTCACACAAGAGAGAGAGAGGGATAGGCACATTGTGTCTATCTTGATCTCAAGAAAGCATTTGACAGAGTGCCCTATAAGAGACTGCTGTGGAAGCTGAAGACCTTTGCAGGGGTGCATGGGAAACTATTAAAGTGGATAGGGGAGGAGGCTGTAGCATGGGCAGAACAGGGTGGTAATGCCAAGGGGAATAGCGATAGGGAGAGCTGGAGCTTCTTTTTCACTAGCTACCTAACCATCCCCCTTTGCTGACCTTTTCAGTGTGACAGTAACATGGAGAGTAGACCAGCATACTCTCTCAAACATTTCCTCTAACTATCTTATGCAATACACCACATGCGCTTTACACACCACACAACTTATCTCACTACGTTATAGAGGTTGACGCCAGCAAGGGGATGCGGCCAGAAAATTTTGCCCCCGCTACCTTGTGGCGGACTTTTGGGGGGAGGCGTGACGGGGGTTCCACCGGCATAGATCATGGATCTGGGGCGAGATGGGGCTCGAACCTGTGCTAGAGGGTACAGGGCATTGCGGTTCCCAGGCTGCCGCTTCCGCTCAACAGAAAGGGGCCCGAACCTGGGAGTAGAGCCCCAGGAGGCTGCCCTATCATTGGGTGTATAATGGCGGGGCAGTTGCAGTGCCAAGGCGCGCTTGGAGGGTGTCCCTGCAGCTGTCCTGGCAGGGTGCCCCAAGGCCACTACCACAGCCACTGGTAAGCTAGTGGGCTAGGGGTCCCAGATCCATTGCCTGGACCTAGGACTGTGCTATGGGTCGGGCCTTTGGAATGTTTACCCCCCTTTATCTTACCGACTATGACTTACAAGTATGAGGATCAAAGCAAGCCTGAGGACAGCAAATCACCCAGGGGGTTTAGGGTGGGTTCGTGGAATGTGGGAAGTTTGAGGGGAAGAGCGGGGGAAGTTGTTGAGGCATTCAGTAGGAGGTGGGTGGATGTGGCATGTTTGCAGGAAGTCCGGTACAGGGGTGGATCAGCCAGAAAGATTGTTGGGAAAGATTGCTACTATAAGTTGTTTTGGCAGGGGGGGAACTGACGGATATGGGGGTGTGGGTGTGTTGGTTGCGGAGAAATGGGTGGAATATGTTATGAATGTTATGAGAGTAAGAGATAGGATATTAGTAGTGAAAATTCTGATTGGTAAGAAAATGTTTTCAGTTATTCAGCATATGCTCCACAGGTAGGATTGGATGACGCAGAGAAGGATAGATTTTGGGATGATTTAATACGTGCAGTAAGTGGTATGGGCGATAATGAGGTAGTGGTTCTGGGAGGGGATTTAAATGGTCATGTGGGTGAAGCAGCTCAAGGTTATGAAGGAGTCCATGAAGGATGTGCATATTGTGTGAGGAATGCGGAAGGGGAAAGAATACTCGAGTTTGGGGAGGCTATGGACATGATTTTGTGCAACACACATTTTAGAAAAAGAATGAGTCAGTTGATTACGTACGAGTCCGGGGGAAATAGTAGTCAGATAGATTATTTTCTGGTCAGGACGGTTGATAGGAGGTTAGTGAGGGATGTTAAAGTTATAGGAAGTAAGGAGTGTGTGCAGCAGCAGACACTGTTGATTTGTGACATGGTCCTTAAAGAACGAGTGATGAGAAGGAGGACATAGGTACAGTCACGCTCCCTAATTTAGACCCGCCCCGAGCCAAGCCCAGAGCTGAGGGAGGCAGTAGCCATGGCTCTTAATCGAACATGTTTACTAGCCACCTCCCCCCAAACCACCCCTCAATCCCCCCCCTCCCCCTCGCATTCAACGTTCATTCTTTACCCTACTGCATTCCTTTCCACCCTCACCTCTTATGAAACAATCATTTACTGAAGAGGACAAAGCTGGACGGTATTAGACAGTAGATTTTGGAAAACATAGGGAATAAAAAAAGGTAAGAGCCGAATATATTATTTCTCTTAATAAATAAACGCGTTCGTTTAAGAGCAGTGGCCACTGCCTCCCTTAGCTCTGGGCTTGGCTCGGGGTGGGTCTAAATTAGGGAGCGTGACTGTACCTAGGAGGAAAATATGGAAGCTGGGAAACCAATCAGTAAGGGATGCCTTTTATAGTGAGATGAGGAGAGTGGTGGCTGAACAGGGGGCCATATATAGAGGCGTTAATGAACAGTATAGAGCCCTTAAGAACAACCTCTTGAACGTTACCGATGCAATATGCGGCTGGACAAGAGGCCCACCAAGACATAAAGTAACTTGGTGGTGGGATGAGGGTGTAAAAGCTGCAGTTAAGGAGAAAGGAAGGCATTTCCGGGAATGGAAGAAGAGTGGTAACAGGGAGGAGTACTTGGCTGCCAAGCGCAGGGCTAGAAGAGAGGTATACAGGGTGAAGTCTGAGTCACAGAGACATTTACTTATAATCTAAATCATGGAGAAAGGAAAAATATGATTTTTAGGGTGGCAAATCAGGTGAAGAGGGATAATCGGGACATTGTATGTGAGCAGTGTGTGAGGAATGATGAAGGAAGGGTAGTGGTGAACAGTGGGGATATTAAAGATGCATGGAGAAAGCATTATAGCCGGTTGCTGAATGAGGAGTTTGATTGGGATAGGGAAGGTTTGGAGCCAGCAGATCCAGTGTTTGGCCCTTGGCCTTTGATTGATGCTGCTACTGTGAGTGAGGCAATAGGCAGGATGCGGGTGGGGAAGGCAGCAGGTGTGTCTGGGTTGACTGCAGAATTGTTGAAGGCCTCAGGAGATACTGGGGTGAGGTTAGTCACTGACCTGATAAACATGATTATATATGAGTGTGTTGTCCCAGATGATTGGCTGAAGAATGTAATTGTAAATGTGTACAGAGGGAAGGGTGATGCCCTGGAAAGGGGAAATTACAGAGGTATAAAGCTCTTAGATCAGATAATGAAAGTAATGGAGAGAGTTCTAGAAGGTATGATTAGAGAAAGAGTGAATATCGATGAGATGCAGTTTGGGTTTATGCCAGGCAGGGGGACCACTGATGCCATATTCATTGTTCGACAGCTTCAGGAGAAATATATTGGAAAGAAAAGGGAATTATATTTTGTTTTTGTTGATTTGGAAAAGGCCTTTGACAAAGTCCCTAGAGAGATGGTGAAGTGGGCAATGAGAAAGCTAGGGTTGGAAGAGTGGCTGGGTAGGGTGGTTATGGCCATGTACGTGGGTGCTCGCACCCAGGTAAGAGGGAATGGAATTTTGAGTGATGAGTTTTCCGTGAATGTTGGTGTGCATCAGGGGTCAGTTTTGAGTCCCTTGTTGTTTATCATGGTGCTTGAAGCTCTCTCACGTGACTTCAAAGATGGACTCCCGTGGGAGATGTATGCTGATGATCTGGTGTTGATTGCAGAGAATGAAAAGGAGGCGGAGGAAAGATTTAAGAAGTGGAGAGATGGTATGGGGCATAAGGGCTTAAGGGCTTAAGGGTAAATGCAGATAAAACAAAAGTGTTGATATCTAGGGTTGGTGGCAGTACAATCAGAGGAGAGGGAGAGTGGCCATGTGCAGTTTGCCACAAGGGTGTGGGAAGTAATTCCATCATGTGTAATGTTTGTGATAAATGGGTGCACAAGAGATGTAGTGGCATTAGAGGTAGACTGCGAGATAATGCTGATTTCATGTATGCGGCGTGTCGGGGAGAGCAGGTGGAGATTGCTAGGCGTGAGAGGGTTGAACTTGCTGGTGAGTCTCTTGAGTGTGTGGAGTTTTGTTATTTGGGAGACATGTTATGTGCCGGAGGTGGGGCTGAAGTTAGCTCGGTTGCTAGGGTGAGAAGTGGTTGGAAGAAGTTCAGGGAGCTGTTGCCTCTCCTGACACTGAGGGGACTCTCCTTACGTGCTAAGGGGTCTTTGTATGTAGCATGTGTTAGGAGTGTGATGCTGTAAGGTAGTGAGACCTGGGCAGTAAAGGAAGAGGATATTCGCAGGTTTAAACGTACAGAAATGACAATGATTAGGTGGATGTGCAGTGCGTCCCTGCGTGCAAGGCCTGGGGGGGCTGGGTTTACGATGGAAGAGTTGAGAGGTAGGATGGGACTGGAGTGTATTGGTGTTGTGATGAGGAGAGGTAGGCTGAGGTGGTTTGGACATGTGGAGAGGAGGGGGATGATAATTGGGTACAGAGGGTGAGAAGTGTTAATACTGGGGGAGGGGTTGGGAGGGGTAGACCGAGAAAGACATGGGACGAGGTCATTAACTGTGACTTAAGGGTTAAGGGACTGAACAGGGAGGCTGCCAAAGATCGAGGAGCATGGAGAGCCGCCATTAGGTGACCAAGGCTGACGCATGCAAGCATGTTGGAGCCTTCAAAAACGAAAACAAAAACGAAAACGATAGAAGATTATCTGACAGGAAGGCAGATGAGAACTGTTATAAAAGACAAGGTTTCACAATGGAGAAATGTGACTGGTGGAGTACCCCAGGGCTCTGTCTTAGCCCCAAGAATGTTCCTGATATAAATAAATGATTTGCCAGAAGGTTTGAATACTTACATGAGTATGTTCACAGATGATGCTAAAATCATGAAACATATTAAATATACTGACTGCTATAAAAAACTGCAAAAGGCCTAGGAAAAATTCCACAACTGGAGCCAGACTTGAAAAATGGATTTCAATGCCAAGAAGTGTCATGTATCGGAAATGAGAATGAGTGAAAAAAAGACTGCATTGGACATATAAAATGGGTAATGAGATAATTAGTAAAAGAAAAGTTGAGAAGGACTTGGGAATGATTATTCAAGATGACTTGTCTCCAGAAAAGCATATAAACAGAATAATTTGAGGCACTTATGGATTACTGACCAACAAGAAAGTGGCTTTCAATTATATGGATGAGGAAATGCTGAGGGAGTTGATAGTGACCATGATAAGACCAAGACTAGAGTATGCGACTGCGGTATGGTCACCTCATTTGAAGAAGCCTACTGATAAACTGGAGAAGGTTCAATGAATGGCAACAAGGATGATACCATACTTAAGGGAACTGACCTACACGGAGAGATTGGAAAAACTGAAGTTACCAACACTGTGCAAAAGAAGAGAAAGAGTAACTTGATCATGATGTTTAGAAATGTATGAGAACTGGAAAGGGTGGATAGAGAGGATCTTTTTGTGTCAGATGACAGAAGAACAAGAGGTCATGACTTCTATCTATCTATCTATTGCCAGACGCCTCAATCCCGAACGGGGTGGCCAAAAACAAATCGCCTCCATGTCACTCTGTCCCCTGCCATTTCACTACCACGCTCCCAACTCACACCCCCCTCTCTCATATACCTCTCCACTCCATCCCTCCATCTCATCCTCGGCCTCCCCCTCCCTCTCGCCCCCTCCACCTCACTCACATACACTCTCCTTGTCAGTCTTTCACTCTCCATCCTCACCACATGCCCAAACCACCTTAACGTGCTTCTCCTAACGCTTCCCATCACATCCTCAACCACACCACAATGCTCCTTCACTTCCTCATTTGTTAGTCTCTCACTCCATGTGACTCCACATGCTCCTCTCAAATAACTCATTTCCACTGCTCTTACTCTTGACTTCTGTCCTTCCAACAGGGTCCAAGCTTCACTTCCATATGTCAGAGTTGGTATCACAGTACTGTCATGTAACAACTTTTTCACTTCCATGCTCACTTCCGTTTCTTATCACTGCTTTTAACGAACCAGCAACCTTCCTTCCCTGCTGCACCCTTTCGAGCACTTCACCCTCCAGACTTCCATCCTTACTCATCACACTGCCCAAGTACTTAAATTCACTCACATTCTCCATTTCCTTCCCATCCAATCTCACTGTACATTCACTGGCTTCACTTCTCTCGAAGACCATCACTTTACTCTTCCCTACATTCACCTTTAGATTCCGTTTCTTACACACTCTCCCAAACTCATCTACCAAGCCTTGCAGCTCCCCTTCATCTTCGCTCAACAACACACTATCATCTGCAAACAACAGTACAGGGAGTTTCCAAACACTGCCCTCTCTCACTAGGGCCGGTCCAAGATCCACTGCCCGACCTTATATCTCTTTTATAACCCCATCCATATACAGATTGAACAACCATGGAGACATGACACATCCTTGTTTCAATCCAACCTTCAAATGGAAAGATTCACTTAGTTTGCCATCCACACGCACTGCAGCCTTAGCACCCTCATACATACTCTTCACAGCCTTCAACAACTTCCCATCCACTCCATATATTCTTAATACCTTCCACAAACCTTGTCTATCCACCCTGTCATAAGCTTTCTCCAGATCCATAAAGGCTGCATACAACTTCTTGCCCTTCTCTAGAAACTTTTCCACTAAGGATCTAAGAATGAATATCTGGTCTACACAACCTCTTTCCTTCCTAAAACCTCCTTGTTCTTCTCCAACTAATTCCTCAGTAATTTCCCTAACTCTGTCAATAAGTATCCTACCATATACTTTTCTTATTACACTGAGAAGGCAAATGCCCCTATGATTACCACACACTGCTTTTTCCCCTTTTCCTTTATACAGGGGAATAATTATAACTGACTTCCAATCCTCCGGGACTCTACCCTCCTCCCAAGCCAATCTGCACACCTTCCACATCCATTCTATTACTATCTCTCCCCCATGCTTCAGCATTTCATGACTTCAAGTTGGGGAAAAGTTGATGTCTTAATGATCTTAAAAGGTTCAGTTTCCTGAACAGAGGCATAGGTATTTGGAATGACTGAGACAAAGAGGTGGTGCAGGCAAGAAACATTCATGTGTTTAAAACAAGACTGAATAAATATAGACACGGAGACCGGACAACACGAGCTTTGCTCAATTCCTGTATGCTACAAATAGGTACACACACACACAGGAATGGCTGAAATTACAGTTGACATGAATGAGGTGCTACAGCTGATGAAGGATTTGGATGTGAGAACAGCAATGGGACCAGATGGTGTGGCTGGATGGATACTGAAGGAATGTGCCGACCAGTTAGTGTTACCAGTTTATGTCATCATCAAGACCTCGCTTGAAAATGGACAGTTGCCTAACGATTGGAAAAGAGCAAGTATTGTGCCAATCTTTTAGGGAGGAGATAGGGAGGATCCACTTAATTATAGACCTGTGTCACTTACTAGTACTGTTTGTAAAATCTGTGAGAAAGTTATTAGAAAAAGATGGATAAAGCATTTAGAAGAAAATGAAGTGATAACACCAAGACAGTTTGGTTTTAGGGAAGGAAGATCATGTGTTACTAACCTATTAAGTTTCTACAGTAGGGTAATAGATGTCGTACAGGAGAGAGAGGGATGGGCGGACTGTGTCTATCTGGATCTTAAGAAAGCATTTGACAGGGTGCCCTATAGGAGACTATTGTGGAAGTTGAGGACCTTTGGAGGGGTGCATGAGAAACTATTAAAGTGGATGGGAGAATATTTGATAGGAAGGCAGATGGGAACAGTAATAAGAGACAAGGTTTCACAATGGAGAAATGTGACTAGTGGAGTACCCCAGGGCTCTGTCCTGGCCCCAATAATGTTTCTGATATATGTAAATGATTTGCCAGAGGGTTTGAATAGTTACATGAGTATGTTTGCAGATGATGCTAAAATTATGAAACATATTAAATGTATTGATAGTTGTAAAGAACTGCAAGAGGACTTGGACAAACTACACAGCTGGAGCCAGACTTGGAAAATGGACTTTAATGCCAAGAAGTGTCATGTATTAGAAATGGGAATAAGTGAAAGAAGACCACACTGGACATATAAAATGGGCAATGAGATAATTAGTAAAAGAAAGGATGAGAAAGACTTGGGAGTGATTATTCGGGATGACTTGTCACCAGAAAAGCATATAAACAAAATCATTGGGGGAACTTATAGATTACTGACCAACATGAGAGTGGCTTTTAATTATATGGATGAGGAAATGTTGAGGGAGTTGATAGTGACCATGATAAGACCAAGACTAGAGTATGCGGCGGTGGTATGGTCACCTCATTTGAAGAAGCATATTGATAAACTAGAGAGGGTTCAACGGATGGCAACGAAGATGATACCACGTTTAAGGGAACTCACCTACGAGGAGAGATTGGAAAAACTGAAGTTACCAATACTGTGCGAGAGAAGGGAAAGAGGTGACTTGATCAGGATATTTAGAAATGTAAGAGAATTGGAAAGGGTGGATAGAGAGGATCTTTTTGTGTTGGATGATGGAAGAACAAGCGGTCATGGTTTCAAGTTGAGGAAAAGTAGATGTCTTAATGATCTCAAAAGGTTCAGTTTCCCGAACAGAAGCATAAGTATTTGGAATGACTTAGATGAAGAGGTGGTGCTAGCGAAAAACATTCATGTATTTAAAACTAGATTAGATGAATGTAGATATGGAGACAGGACAACACGAGCTTAGCTCAATTCCTGTATACTACAAATAGCTAAATACAAATAGGTAAATACACACACACACACACATAGACACCATGCATACACACCCACACGAGTTTAAAGCAAAATTTGACTTACTGAGAAAAAGAGACGGGACCCCACGAGCATAGCTCATTTCCTTTATGTCACAATTAGGTAAATACACACACACACACACACAGGTCGTAGAGGCACAGAGACGGAGCTGCTCCTGGATCGAGGGGAAATAATCGCAGAACTAGCAGCGAAAAGGAGATAGCCTATTGTGATTATGTGGTTGAATGCGTGAGTGGTGGTCCCGTCGGATATTAGTTTAAAAAAACGCAAGTTTCGGCCCTAAAAATACAAGACAAAGTGAAAAAGAAAGTTTCCATATGGTTATCATGGCGGAGAGAGACGGAAGATTGTTTACAACTGGCGAGGGGGAATTTGCGGGCTTCTCCGAGCTAAATGTAGGCAAAGGAAGTGATAAGCTGCAACAAACAAGAGTAGCAGGTGTAGAGAAAACGGCGGAGAGGAATGTCCAGGAGTTAAAAAAGGTATGGGAAGTAATTAAGCAGCTGCAGGAACGGACCATAGAGCGAGAGAGAGAGATCAAAGTCCTACAGAATAGACTGGAAAAAGTTACCACACGTAGTGAGGAACAAGAAAAAGAAGTTACAGAATTAAAGGCGAATAACGAATCCGCATCAAATGAAATGAAACAGCTGAAGAGGGAGAATAAGAGGTTGGAAGAAGAAAGGGACAGAATAAAAAGTAAACTAGATGAATACAAATCAAAATCGAGGAGGCAAGATGAGCATATTCAGGAAATTAAGGAGCAACATAAGGGGTGGAAGAAAATACAGGAGGAAGGAAATGTAAATTTGAAGGAAATCATAGAACAACAAAGTAAGGAAAAAGTGGAGAAGGAAGTGGTTAGAGTACTAAGAAGTAGAGAATCTTTGGTCAGGGATGTAGCAGACAAGAAAAAATGTGTGATAATCTCAGGAATAAAAGAAAAACGAATGACAGTAAGATCCGAAAGAGAGAGAGAGGAACTGAGCAAGGCTAAAGAAATAATAGCAGTGGTTATGGAAGGAAACAATGAAGCCCAAGAAGAGATTGAAGAAGTGTTTAGGTTAGGAAAGTACGAGGATGGTGGGGCAAGGCCCTTGAAAGTAAAGTTTAAGTCCCAAGTAATAGTGAATGAAATCATAAGTAGAACGTGGAAATTGTCTGAGAAAGAGGGGTTTAAAAATGTTTGGATTAGGAGAGATGCAAATGAAGAGGAAAGAGCTAAATTAAAGGAGTTAGTAAAGGAAGCAAAGATAAAAAACGAACAACGAACGGAGAAAGAGAAGACAGAGTTCTATTGGAGAGTTATGGACCAGAAATTGAGAAAGTGGTACCGACGGAAGGAAGGAGAGACGAGAGAATAAAAAACGATGAAAAAAGTTTGAAAGTGGCGTACACAAACATTGATGGACTAATATCGGCAAGGTTAGAAATCAATGATTTTTTGAGGGCACACGAGCCTGATGTTATGTGCTTTGTAGAGACTAAATTGAAAGAAGATATTGATATTCATATGGGAGGTGGGAAATACAAATTATGGAGAAGAGACAGAAAAGAAAAAATGGGAGGAGGAGTGATGATAGCAGTGAAGGACAACATAAACGTAGATACTGTGGAAATTGCAGAGGGCAGGGCCGAAGCCATAAATTTGAAACTAGAAACTGAGGAGAATGGTAAGAGAGATATGGCAGTGGTATATGTTCCCCCTAAGACGAGAGCATGGAATGACGATGAATACCAGGAGATGTTGTCAGACATGGTTAGTTATCTACAGAAAGTGATCGAGAAAAGCAACAATATAATCCTAATGGGTGACTTTAATTGTAAAGAGGTGAACTGGGAGGAATGGGACTCGGGAGGCAGCGAAGATTCGTGGGGCACTAAATTGTTAAATATAGCAATGAATAATGTAATGACACAGTGGGTTAAAGAAGAGACACGATTCAGAGGTGATGACACACCGGCAAGGTTAGATTTGCTACTATCCAAAGAACCTGATGTAATTGAATCATTAAATTATCTGTGTCCTATAGGAAAAAGTGATCATGTGGTCATTGAGTTCCAGATGATAATAGGGAACGTGGTGCCAAGAGATGAGCTTTATAGGCAAGGAAGATACAACTTTGGGAAAACAAACTTTGCAGAATTGAGAAAATTTTTTGAAAATGCGGACTGGAGAAAATTCAGAGAAACAAGAGAGATACAGAGGAAGTGGGATATCTTTTTAGACCTCTACAAT
>JAGKTI010000313.1:54369-93215 GCA_018397915.1 Birgus latro
AGAGAGTTTTTGATGGCATGAATTCAGCTAGGCCACCACACAGAACACTCCTTGTCACACTAGACATTGGTAAAGCTTTTGATTCCATCCTCCGCCACAACCTCACAAACAGAATATTCAACACAAACATGCACAATAACACAAAAAGATGGCTGGCAAACTACTTAGCAGGCAGATGTGCACATGTAACTTTTGCCGGTCAGTCCTCGAACATCAGAAACTTCACAAATGGCATCCCCCTTGGATCTGTTTTGTCCCCTACACTCTTTAACCTATACATGCACGACATACTCATACCCCACACACCACAGATACACATAGCCTCCTATGCAGACGACATAACACTTACACGTACACACCAAAACGCAAACACAGCCACACACATCCTCCAACCTTACCTCAACACACTACACGAATGGTTCACTACAAACAGGCTCAAAATAGCCCCAGCCAAATCTATAGTAACCCTTCTTACACACTGGACAGCAGAACACACATTCCACACCTCACCATAAACAACACTCCCCTACCACACACACACACACACATACAAAATCCTTGGTGTAACATACAATTCATCTATGTCATTTAAAGAACACATCACAAACATCAAAAATAAATTGACACATAGACTCATTGCCTTGGGGTCACTTGCCCATACAACATTTGGACACAAGAAACCACCACCACAGTATACAAACAATATATATGCTCAGTGATGAATTATGCAAGCCCTGCTTGGGCTCCTAACCTCACTAAAACACACTATAACACTCTTCAGACCATACAGAACAAGGCCCTAAAAATAATCACAGGCTGCACAGCTACTACACCTACAGACCACCTACACCAAGAAACCAAATTCCTCAAAGTCAAGGATCATCTATACATGAGAGGCACCCAAATTCTCGCTGCAGCCTCCACAAACCCACAACATCCACTACACTACATGGCAGCACATCCACACACACCAAGGAACATCAAAACAACACCCAGCACACGATATCATACACGAATACTGTCATCTCTTCTCCCCCGCCCGCCTCAGACCAGCTTCCAGAAGCATATTCATACTGAAATCACTTGCCGTTCCATTCAGTCACTTAAAGACAACACACAGCTGCATGCATAGCCTCCTGATATCCATCCTTCTGAGTCCTATCTCCCTCGTGAGGTCATGGTCTGTCTGGCCAGGCTGAGATGTGGGCATCATCCAGCCCTCTTAAATTATCAGAAGAGGCTGGATGACTGTCACTGATGCCTGTCCAGGATGTAACACAGCACCCCATACTATTAAGCACATCATGGAAGACTGCATTGTACAAATCACCTATGCCAACAACACAACATACACTGCTTGAGAGCTCTGTGGGAAAGCCCGGTCTCTGCCATGGCCTTCCTTAGGGACTCGGGGCTGTTTGGCCAGACTGCCTAGGGAACAACTACTACTACTACTACTTCTACATGTTTCATTACTATATGCTCTCAAAATAGTTTATCACCTTCCTCTAGGTAGACAAGTTGTCACATGAAGAAATCCCCTTAAGTCTCAAAACCCATGCATCACTTTGTCCCATCATGTTAAGTGATCACCACTTACCTCTTTGTACAATCCAATTACAGTAACCTTTTTATTTTTATTTTTTTTTTTTTTTGCCCTGTGATGTTTCTAGAAGTTGTGTGTGTCCTACAATGAATGACAGGTATGATCAGGAGGGAGTAAAAATTTTTAAAGAGGGCCAAAGGGGGGAAAGTTTAGGGATTTCACCTTACCAATTAGCCATAAAATATGAAATCATTGGCAAGATTTGTGCACTAAAATCTGCACAATAAAATATGAAGATATACAGGCATTAGCCACACAAACTGAGGGGTCTACTGCACTTATAACTGTGATATGGTAGTCAGTATATCAGGCAAGATTCTTGCTCCTATGCTTACAAAGCAATTTTGGGGCCATTTGCTAATGCTTCACAGTCTTAAGCAATCATGATTCTCTACAAATGATCATATCCTAGCATTTTGAATTCTTTGGTAAAATCAACACGAGCCTCTGGAGGGGCTGTTGACCAGTTTATGTCGATCTCATGAAAATATTTGATTAATCGAAGTGGGAGCACTATAATAATTACTGTGATTCTGTGAGGCCTGTCAAGAATTATCCACCTGAAAACTAGTCTGTACTCAGAAAATGGGTGTTTTCATTTGTGGAGGGGACACATCCAATTTCTTTCCATTCAGTTCTAGGGTCCTCAGAGGCAGATCCAGGAATAGTCATGTTTCTGAGGTGTTGCCCATATCATTTACAGAGTAATGGCAAATTTGGTACTTCCTTTCTCTCATCCAAATGAGTAAAATTTGCCGACCAAGGATGGTCTACAGGACATTTTATGGAAGAAATAAACATGACAGTCAGTGAGGATGTAATTCATGTATGTAAAGTACTGTATATGAATCTTCAGTTTGATAAAACAGGGGTGTTGCCTGAACAGCATGGACAACAACCCTGGATCTGCCAATGGTTCCCTGACCCCACACTTTTCAACATGTACATGGATTTGGTGCTGGCTACAAGTCAAAGTTAATAGGGAACATCAATCAGCAAAGTTATGGTTAACTGGCTTTGGCTCTGTTGATGATGCTGTTATCCTAGCAAAGCTGCTGGAGGTTCTCCTTAGTGCTCTTGAGGCACTTCATAAAGAGGCATAGCCAATGGGAATGAAGGTCTCCTGAGCCAAGAGGCACTTCATAAAGAGGCATAGCCAATGGGAATGAAGGTCTCCTGAGCCAAGACCAAGGTCCAGACATCTGATTGCATTTTTAATGAAGTAATACAGTTTGTTCAAGCATGTGGCAAGGGCACAGAGGTCTTGAGAGATTCACTCTTTTTGGCAGTGTGGTCCATAACAATGGTGAGTCTGGTGGTAAGAATATGTAATGCATCAATATGGCTTATGCTGTTATGAACTCATTTACTGTATATTGTGTAAGTGGCATTACTGGTATTTATGAATAGCAATGAAGATTCACACCTTCTAGGTACTGATGCTCCCAGCCCTGCTTTATGGAGGTGAGACATGAACACTAAACACGGCACTGGAGAGGCAAATTAACTCCTTGGGTAAAAAGTTTTTCTTTGGAGGATCATAGGATACCAGTGATATGACTGAGTAAATAATGAGCATTTACTTTATAACACCAGGCTGAGACCAACTATTTCCATACTCTGTGAATGCCAACTTCAATTATATGGGCACATGGTATCTAAGGATAATCCTGTTCATACGGTGTTAAGCAAAAGAGAACCTGGGGTAACACAGACAGAGGGGGAAGACCAGAAAACTTGTGGCTGAAACAAGTCAACTATTCCTACTGAGAGTTGATGACTTGCATAGTGGAATTCCCATGGGTGAAGTTAATGCTGAGTAAAGTTATATGCTGCTGTGATATTCACTCTGACTGCATCACTGAGTGAGTGAGTGGCATAAGAACAAATGAGTAAGTGCATCCTAGCCATTAATTATGGTCTGTGTGGGTAGGATGTAAGATTTTGGACAGCTGGCCAGTACAATACACCCTTTGACTCAACGAGCTGAACAGTACTCTCCTCCATGAGTTTGTACTGGTCTTTGGTTCTTGAAAAGATCAGCCAGTCATTGGGACAGATCAAGAGTGCAACCCTCAGATCAGTTAGTTACTTCAGTACCACTGATTTGAAATTTGTGAAGAAGAGAGAGGCAATATTAAGGTCACATGGAACTGCTATATATTGGTAATTTTGTCTGCTGACTGTGATACTGATAATACCCTATTTATGGATGGTGTCAAAATGTGTCCTTTAGACTGATGGTCACTAGCCACGTCTCTTTGTAGCTTACACCAGATGCCACCGTATATAGTCATGAGGTTCTTGGGACACTATGAAATTGTTTACATAATAAGATACTCCTTGTTGGACCTATTCTTGCTCCAAAGAAATGAGACTGAGAGCCAATGAGGCCTTCTGTGCAGGATGCTCTGGACACCTCAAGCTTTCAGAAGGATTGTGATGTGTTTCTTGAGGAATGATGTTTACAGCTTGGGGAAATATTGCATTATGCAAGGCAGTGAACTAATCAAATCTACTTTGAGGATACAATAACCTATTTGTCAGAGTGTAGCTTGTAATGCCAATATAGGGCAGCCCCAGTTTTCTTTCACTTATGGTTGGACTGCTTGGATCTGTGGGTTGCTTTGCTTTTGGAAGATTGTGGTGGTTGAGGAGGTGTTGAATCTCTTGTGCTGTTGGGAGGCTGAAGACAATCTTCTTTTAAATTTGTGTCTTCTACTGGACACCGTACTTATTGACTTACACACCACTGCCACCTGGTGGTCACTTGCTGCTTGTTCTTTAAGGTATGATTGGCTTTGTAGGATGGTTTAGCAGGCAAGCTCCTTTATGATCTGAATGAACCTTTCTGATATTAATCTGAGCTGATGCCAGTCTTTCAATGGCTTAAATGTCCTAATCAGCACAGATGTTGAAGGCCAGTGAGGGAGCACCATATGAGCTTGTTGATAACCCCTTACTGTCCTTGGCAGTCCATCTGGGTCAGGTGTAGGCTTGCCATGTCTACTGAGTAGTGTAAAATAGTGTAGGTGGGGTTAACAACTATATGGAGGGTGTCCTTAAGAATGTGACTCCAAAGGCCATAACTGGCTACATGTCCATAATGTGGTGTTGTGGATTAGGTGCAGAGTTGAGGACATCAACTGTCTTGATTCACTCAGGAGCTCAACAATTGGTAAGCATGGTGAGGTGCCACACGTCTTATCAATTTTTATAAAAAACTGAGATGGCACTCAAGTTCCTTGGATAAGGGAGACAGCTAGTTTTACAGTAACATATGATAACCATAACTCGCATAAAAGCTGCAGTGGCCCATACGAAAAAAGGTAAACAACTGAGCTAAATGGGAGTAAATTGGTAAATAAGTTAACAAAATACTGCAATTAGACTTTCAATTCAATATGTACAATCCACTGTTACTATTGTTTGTCCACAGCAATTATGTTATGGTCACTTACAACACATTCAAATAGTTCCAGTCAAATCATAAGTAATTAAACACCTGAGTAACATATTCATGCAGCTAAAACACACAAGACAGTGAGTGGCTCTCTTTAGAAAATATAAGGGTGGCTGAGGAGTGAGCAGTCTGGTTCACTGGAGAGGCTTAGGGGAGTGAGGTGATGTGGGAGGACACCGGTGTAGTGGAGGAAACTTATATTCCACAACAACATGTGTATAAGTTAAAGGGGAAAAAAATAGCTTAATCAGACATCAATGAGGCTATGCCCAACATAACAGAAGCCTACCCAATTCATCTAATCTGGGAAAGTGAGGTGTAAAGCAGTAGCATCATCAGCATTCATGAAATCCTCTTTGTATACCTAGCTACTGGTCATTCTTGATTTTTCTCAAAACAAACAAAACTTTATACAAAAACATAAACCAATTCCTTGTCAACAAGATCAAGTACTACATTCACAAACTTCCCCTGAGAATAACTATGCATGTTCACACTGTTCACTTTAAATTGGCCTTAAAATGCCATCTCTTCAACTTTACAGCAGAGTTGTAACAAGAGATTAACATTAAAATATTGTGCTAACCACGAAGCGCTAAGTAAACAACGTACAGTTCAAGCATTGTCTTATTCTGTCACTGAGCTATGGGAAGTATGCTGCAAAAGGATAAAAAACCAGGCCGAGTTAAAGTGAATGACCTACAGTTAGCCATATTCTTCACCCTCTATCCCTACCCTAGTTGGAGTCAAGCTGAAGTCCAGGTTTCACAAAGTGTGAAGACTACATGTAAAGGCTACTGTTCAGAACTTTAGATATTTAGATTACCTAGGTAAGTGTCATTATGAATTCCTACTTGTACAATCTAAGGTGATGGTTTGACACTGTATAGTAGTAGACTGCCTGAGTAATAGTATCATTATGAACAGCTACTTGAGTAGTTTAGTTAAGCTGATCCCTAATTTACAAATTCACAATAAATGCTTTTGTCTGAAACACAGCTGACTGAAAAGTAACCATCTTCCAGGTACACAAAGCTGTTCCCATGTACACAGCTTCATCTCAACAGAAAAGCCTCCCCGAGACAGGACTATTTTTTCAGTTAAATTACACTGTCCTTATGTAGGTGACTTGCTTTTGATGGAAAACCCCCAAGATGTAGTGGATGTGATAGCATTTGTGGTAATGAGAGTGATGGTGACTGTGGTTATTGTAGTGACGGTAGGTGACTGTGGTTACTGTAGTGATGGAAGCTGTTATAGTGGTAGTAATGGCAGCTGATGTTGGGGTGGGTATGTGTATCACTGTTTTGGTGTTTTTGTTACTGGTGGTGATGGTAGGAGTGGTAATGTTGGTAGATATAGTAGAGGTGATGATAGCTATCACTACAGTATTTGTTGTCATAAGCCTCTTTCATGTCATTTATATCTGTTTTAAATGTGGTGTAGGGAATATCTCTTGAAAGTGTATCAGTCTGTCAGTTTGTCATTCATGACTTCTAGTTGGAAAATATGGCCATGTTCAAGACATGGTTAACATATTAAGTATACTGCATTATAACAGGTTCAAGGGGGTCATGATGTGCAGATTCACAAAACAGTACATGGAGAACCAGGTTAACACATTAGCCACATAAATTGGGAGGTTCTAATCTATTATTCACATATAACTTCAGTGGCATTTATTTTACTATATAGTACCTTTTTCTTCTTTGTATCATACTCAGAACTTTCCCTCTTATGGGACAGCTCTTTTACACAAGCACATCATATGGAGATCAAGGGTGAGCCTTCATGATGTGTACTCATGTAGTGAACTGGTTCTGTTGCAGTCATTTAATTTTTAGATACCTGATGGTCCTCTGAGTTAAGGCACTCCTACTACCAGTACTTGTGGTTCACAGAGGTCTGTATTCACAGAGGTGGTTGGGGTTTATAGCTTGCATAATGCCGTTTAGGGGCCCGGAACTAGTCACTCTTATCATCAATACCTGGACTGAGTAGCCTAGCCCTGAGTCCCTACATTCCTGGTGGGCAATGTTTGACTGGATGATGGATGAATGGGCTTTTTCTTTTTTTTTTCTTATGTTGCTGATCTAGGGAAGGTAATGACATCAGTGCCAGCATGGCAAAGGTTATAGCAGGAACACACCTAAAAAGCACATGGTATTTTTATTCCTTGTTTAATAATTCAATTCACACTGATTTCCTTGTCTAATTAAGAGTGTTAACCCTTGGATTGCGAGCCATGGCTCAGGCTGGGAAGCACTGTGTTGCAAGCCACAGCTCAGGCTGGGAAGCACTGCATTGCAAGCCACAGCTCAGGCTGGGAAGCACTGTGTTGCGAGCCATAGCTCAGGCTGTGCTAACATTCCAGTGGCTGTGCATCACCACTCACTACTCCACCCCTACACAAACTTACTCATGGCACTACGCAAAGACGAAGAGAGATTTTTTTTTTTTCACCAGATGATGCCCTAGATGTTTATCTTCAAGTTTATAATAAACAAAAACTAAAAAAAAATAATTTTTTCACTACTCCACCCCTACGCAAACTTACACATGGCACTACATGAAGACCGAGATTTTTTTTTTTTTTACCAGATGATGCCCTGCATGGGTTCAATATGTTCAGGTTTATAATAAAAAACTATTTATATTTTTTTTATTGTTTGGATAAGGAGAGATGCAAACGAAGAAGAAAGAGCTAAATTAAAGGAGTTAGTAAAGGAAGCAAAGATACAAAACGAACAGCGAACAGAGGAAGAGAAGACAGAGTTCTATTGGAGAGTTATGGATCAGAAATTGAGAAAGTGGTACTGACGGAGGGAAGGAGAGAAGAGAGTATAAAAAATGATGAAAAACGCTTGAAAGTGGCGTACACAAACACTGATGGACTAATATCGGCAAGGTTAGAAATCAATGATTTTTTGAGGGTACACGAACCTGATGTTATGTGCTTTGTAGAGACTAAATTGAAAGAAGATACTGATATTCATATGGGAGATGGGAAATACAAATTATGGAGAAGAGACAGAAAAGAAAAAACGGGAGGAGGAGTGATGATAGCAGTGAAGGACAATATAAATGTAGATACAGTGGAAATGGCAGAGGGCAGGGCCAAAGCAATAAATATGAAATTAGAAACTGGGGAGAATGGTAAGAGAGATATGGCAGTGGTATATACAGTATTCCCCCTAAGACGAGAGCATGGAATGACGATGAATACAAGGAGATGTTGTCAGACATGGTTAGTTATCTACAGAAAGTGACTGAGAAAAGCAACAATATAATCCTAATGGGTGACTTTAATTGTAAAGAGGTGAACTGGGAGGAATGGGACTCGGAAGGCAGCGAAGATTCGTGGGGTACTAAATTGTTAAATATAGCAATGAATAATGTAATGACGCAGTGGGTCAAAGAAGAGACACGATTCCGAGGTGATGACACACCAGCAAGATTAGGTTTGGTACTATCCAAAGAACCTGATGTAATTGAATCTTTGAAATATCTGTGTCCTACAGGAAAAAGTGATCATGTGGTCACTGAGTTCCAGATGATAATAGGGAACGTGGTGCCAAGAGATGAGCTTTATAGACAAGGAAGAAACAACTTTGGGAAAGCAAACTTTGCAGAACTGAGAAAATTTTTCGAAAATGCGGATTGGAGAAAATTCAGAGAGACAAAAGAGATACAGAGGAAGTGTAATATCTTTTTAGACCTCTATAATTTGGGAGTGGAAAAATATGCGCCAAGAGTAAGGGGAAAAGAAAACAGGAAAAAGGAGTGGTTTAATAGAAGGTGTATGACAGCAAAAAAAGAGAGGGACACTGCATGGAACAAATGGAGAAAGAGAGGTAATAACAGAACAAAGGAAGAATATAAAAGAACTAGAAATGAATATACAAGAATACGTAGAGAGGAAGAAAGGAACTTTGAAAAAGGTATAATTGACAAATGTAAGGACGAACCCAAATTGTTTTATAGATTTGTTAATGGCAAATTGAAGCAAATGGAAGGAATCACCAAACTGAAAGTAGAAGGAGAGGTCTACAAGGATGCGATAATGCAAGCTGAAATAATGAACAAATGTTTCCAACCAGTTTTCACTAAGGAAAGGGATTTTGAGGAGGGGGAGGGAGTGGCTAGAAATGCAGTGATAAAAGATATAAAAGTGGAAGTGCGGGAAGTGTACAAATTGCTGGAAACTCAAGATGTAAGGAAAGCCCCAGGACCGGATGGAATCTCTAATTGGGTACTGAAAGAATGCAGAGAACAACTGGCGGATAAGCTTCAAAGTTTAAAACTGTGTTCCCTGAAAGAGGGGAAAGTGCCTCGGGAATGGAAGAGGGCAAATGTGGTACCAATCTATAAGGGAGGAAACAAGGAAGAACCCCTGAATTATAGACCAGTGTCTCTAACCAGCATGGTCGTGAAACTGTGTGAGAGAATCCTGAAAGATAGATGGATAAAATATCTGGAGGGGATGAATATTCTGACTGAAAGTAAGTTTGGATTTAGAAGTAGAAGGTCGTGTGTTTCCAACTTATTGAGCTTTTACTCAAGTGCAATTGACGTGCTACAGGAGGGAGATGGTTGGGTGGATTGTGTGTATTTAGATTTGGAGAAGGCCTTCCACAAGGTACCCCACAAGAGACTAATATGGAAATCAGAGCATATTGGAGGACTGAAGGGAAGCCTCCTGGAATGGATGAGAGACTTTTTGAGTGACAGACAAATGAGGACAGTAATAAAGGACAGGACATCTGGATGGAGGGAAGTAACGAGTGGTGTCCCACAGGGCTCGGTGTTGGCACCAGTAATGTTCCTGATTTACATAAATGATATGGTAGATGGAGTGAACAGTTATGCAAGTCTGTTTGCTGATGATGCAAAGATCTTGAAAAAAGTAGAGGTTGAAGAGGACTGTAGAATGCTGTAGGAGGATCTGGATAGGATACATGATTGGAGCCAGATGTGGGAAATGAAATTCAATGCAAAAAAATGTAAAATATTGGAAATGGGTAAAAGTACCAAGAGACCATCACTGAATTATTTGATGGGTAGTGAACCAATTAGAAAACTGACAGAAGAGAAAGATTTGGGAGTGCTGGTCCAGGATAGTTTGTCTCCTGAAAAGCACATAAATAAGATAATTAGAGAGACATATAAACTCTTGACCAATATAAGAGTGGCATTTCATTACATGGATGAGGAGATGATGAAAAAATTTATAGTGGCCATAATCCGCCCCAGATTAGAATATGCAGCAGTAGTGTGGTCCCCAACAAAAAGAAAGATATAACCAAGATTGAGAGAATACAAAGAACAGCAACCAAGATGGTCCCCAGTCTGGAAGATTTGTCATACAGAGAGAGGCTGGAAAGGCTGGATTTGCCTTCCTTAGAGGAAAGGAGAGAGAGGGGCGACATGATTGCAGTGTTCAGGACCATGATAGGAGTAGATAAAATTGACAGAGAAAATCTGTTTGTGTGGGATGAGAGGGTAACAAGGGGACACGGAATGAAACTAAAGAAGCCAAGCTGCTTGAAGGACATCATGAAATATAGTTTTCGTTATAGATGCATAGACCTGTGGAATAGCCTGGACAAAGAGATTGTCCAGTCTAAAAACTTAAACGAGTTTAAAGCAAAATTTGACTTATTGAGAAACAGAGACGGGACCCCATGAGCGTAGCACATTTCCTGTATATCACAATTAGGTAAATACAATTAGGTAAATACAGGGTGGAATAAAAAATGGTAATTGTGCAATCCACAGGTTAATTTGTGATTAGATAGGTTTTCTATCATGTAAACACTATCAGGGATGTAAGGTGGTTTCCTATGGTTTATAAAGTCTGGACTACAGTAACTAAGACCAGGGTCCTCCTACACCACAGGCCTTCCACAGCCTGCAAAGTGAGATTGGATGGGGAGGATATGGAAAATGTGAGTGCATTTAAGTACTTGGGTAGTGTGATGAGTAAGGATGGAAGTCTGGAGGGTGAAGTGATTGAAAGGGTGCAGCAAGGAAGGAAGGTTGACAGTTTGTTGAAAGCAGTGATAAGAAAAAGGGAGGTGATCATGGAAGTGAGAAAGTTGTTACATGACAGTATTGTGATACCAACTCTAACATATGGAAGTGAAGCTTGGACCCTATTGGAAGGACAGAATTCAAGAGTGAGAGCAGTGGAAATGAGTTATTTGCGAGGGGCATGTGGAGTCACATGGAGAGACAGACTAACAAATGAGGAAGTGAAGGAGTGTTGTGGTGTGGATGTGGACGTGATAGGAAGAGTTAGGAGAAACACGTTAAGGTGGTTTGGGCATGTGGAGAGGATGGAGTGTGAAAGACTGACGAGGAGAATGTATGTGAGTGAGGTGGAGGGGGCGAGAGGAAGGGGGAGGCCGAGGATGAGATGGAGGGATGGAGTGGAGAGGTACATGAGAGAGGGGGGTGTGAGTTGCGAGCTGGGTAGTGAAATGGCGGGGGACAGAGCGACGTGGAGGCGATTTGTTTGTGGCCACCCCCTGCGGGATTGAGGCGTCTGGTAATAGATAGATAGATAGATAGATTAATTTTTTTTACGTGTCTGACTCTGCACAAAGGCTTCAGGGCCTATTCCCAAGTCGAAGTAGTCCTCCTACATCACCACATGTCATCACTTCGGTGCTAATGCCCACCATCCATATTGAATACATGCTAGGGCTGTCTCATACATGCAAAGTGATGGATCTTGCTTGTCACAGTTGGAAAGAACAAAATAGTAGATTACTGCTATATACCAGCATTTCAGTTAGTATGCAGAACCAAAGACATCACTGATGCAGTCATGTACTCTGTACTGTACTAACCACATGCTATGCAGTTGCTGCATGTTCAAGAATCTCAAACTCCACACATGTCATCTCTTGTGACAACACCAGCAGCTGCATACTGGTAAGTTCTCAATTCTGTTTGCACACTAGTTCAAACACAAACGTTCTAATCTGTGCCAGATCATTCAAGACATGAAAAACAGCCTTATGACTCTCAAATCAAAAGCCAACATTGCCAATAACTACTACCATAATGTTCAAAGAACAATGTATAACTCTCTATATGGCCACTTAAACTATCTATTGTCAGATGCCTCGATCTCGTAAGGGGCAGCCACAAACAAATCGCCTCCATGTCGCCCTCTCCCCTGCCATTTCACTGCCCTACTCCCAGCTCACATCCCCCTCTCTCATAGCCCTCTCCACTCCATCCCTCCATCTCATCCTTGGCCTCCCCCTCCCTCTCCACCCTCCACCTCACTCACATACACTCTCCTTGTCAGTCTCTCACTCTCCATCCTCTCCACATGGTCGAACCACCTCAATGTGTTTCTCCTAATGTTTCCTATCACATCCACATCCACACTACAATGTTCCTTCACTTCCTCATTTGTCAGTCTGTCTCTCCACGTGACTGCACATGCTCCTCTCAAATAACTCATTTCCACTGTTCTCACTCTTGACTTCTGTCCCTCCAACAAGGTCCAAGCTTCACTTCCATATGTTAGAGATGGTATTACAATACTGTCACATAGTAACTTTTTCACTTCAATGCTCACTTCCCTGTTTCTTAGCGCTTTCAACGAACCAGCAACCTTTCTTCCTTGGTGTACTCTTTCAAGCACTTCACCCTCTAACTTCCATCCTTACTCATCACACTACCCAAGTACTTAAATGCACTCACATTTTCCATTTCCTCCTCATCCAACCTCACTGTATATTCACAGACTTCACTTCTCTCAAAGACGATAACTTTACTCTTCCCTACATTCACCTTAGACTCCATTTCTCACACACTCTCCCAAACTCATCCACCAAGCCTTGCAGCTCCCCTTCGTCTTTACTTGACAACACAGTATCATCTGCAAACAACAGAACAAAGAGTTTCCAAACAATGCCCTCTCTCATTAGGGGCACTTCAACATCCACTGCCCTACCTTAAATCTCTTTTATAACCCCATCCATATACAGGTTGAACAGCCATTGAGACATGACACATTCCTGTTTCAATCCAACCTTCAAACAGAAAAATTCACTCAGTTCACTTACCACATGCACTGCAGCCTTAGCACCCTCATACATACTCTTCATGGAATTCAACAATTCCCATCTACTCCATATATTCTTAATACTCTCCATAATCCTTGTCTATCCATCCTATTATATGCTTTCACCACATCCATGAAGGCTGCTTACAACTTCTTTCCCTTCTCTAGAAACTTTTCCACTAAAGATTTCAGAAAAAATATTTAATATACACAACCTCTTCCCTTCCTAAAACCTCTCTGTTTTTCTCCAACTAATTCCCCTGGTATTTCCCTAACTCTGTCAATAAGTATCTTATCATATACTTTTCCTATTACACTTAGAAGACAAATGCCCCTATGATTACCACATACTTCTTTTTTTCCTCTTTTCCTTTGTACAGGGGAATAACTATACCTGACTTCCAATCCTCCAGGACTCTACCTTCCTCCCAGGCCAATCTGTACATCTTCCACATCCATTCTACTACTATCTCTCCCCCATGCTTCAGCATTTCACTACACACTCCATCAATTCCTGGGGCTTTCCCCATTTTAACTTTCTTCATTGCTTCCACAACTTCCATCCTACGGATTTCTTCCTCTCTTCTCACATCCCTCCGTCTCCCAGCCATTCCCCAGCCACTTACGCTCGTATTACATTCATCCTCTATGTTCAACATTTCCTTCAAGTGTTCTCTCCATCTGCTCACTTTTTCTCCCTTCTCCACTAGTACCATTTTTATATTTCACTCCCCAACTAACTTCTTTGGCACCCAGTCTAACTCTCTTTACCGCTTTCCAGAATATTTTCTTACATTCTCTCCATTTTACACTCAAATTCCATCCAAACTCCTCATCCACTCTCTTCTTACTCTCTCTTACTAATCTCTTCACCTCTCTCTTCCTCTTTACATATAACTCTTCCGTCTCTCAAGTTCTTCCACCCCCGTTTCTCATCCACTCACTATATGCTTTCCTCTTCTGTGCCACAGCTTCTCTCACCTCCTCATTCCACCATGATGTTTCATGCACCCCCTTTTGTCTTCTCTTCACTCCACACACCACCTCACATGCTGCACAGATTTCTTATGTGAATATCTTGCACACACCTTCCTCATCCCCCATCTGCTCCAATCCATATTTACCCAATTGCTCCTGCACTTCCCTCTTATAGTCTGCCTTTTTTCCATCCTCTTGTAACCTTTCCACTCTCCTTGTACAGACTACTTCCTCATGTCCTTCCCTTCTCCTTTTTTTCCATTTCATTTCATTTTTTTTTTTTATGCAAGGAAGAAGGAACCAAAGGCCAGGGCCCACATACTGTTCCTTCCAAGAAAAAGTAAAAAAACACAAAAGAGAGCCAAATTCAAGATCCATTCATTTCGAGATGCCTGGACACACTGCGCTTGAAAGACTGGAGATCATAGGAAGTAGGGAATACAGACAGAGGGAGACAGTTCCAGAGTTGACCAGTTGTATAAATGAAGGACTGGGAGCAACGGTTAACTCTTGCATTAGAAAGCTGCACAGAAAAGGGATGAGAGTTTGTTGCTAGACAGGTACTACGTGCCCGTCGTAGAGGTGGAGGGATGCAAGCAGACAGTTCAGAGGAACAGTGACCATTGAACTAGCGATAGAAGAGAGATAAAGAAGCAACAGTGCGGCGAAGAGACAAAGGTTGAAGGGAATCAGTAAGAGGAGGAGAGTTAATGAGACGAAAAGCCTTTGACTCCACCCTATTGAGAAGGGCTGCATGTGGGGAGCCTCCCCACGCATGAGAGTTCTACTCCATACACGGGCGAATAAAACCCGTGTACAAGGTCAACATCTGTGCAGGGGTAAAGAAAGTTCGGAGTCGGCCCAGCACACCTAATCTCTTGGAAGCAGAATTCACAAGAGATGTAATATGTTCTTTCCAAGACAAATCCTGAGAGAATGAAACCCCTAGCATGTTCAAGGATGATACAGGACTGAGCTGGACATTATTAAACATTAGTGGGTAATCCTGAGGAAGATTTTGTCGGGTTGATAAGTGTAAGAACTGAGTTTTTGATGCATTAAAAATAACAAGATTATTTTTACCCCAATCAGAGATATGAGCCAAGTCAGACATTAGGTGTGCCATAGCCTCATCCGTTGTTTGCTGAAGTAACTGCTGAGATGGACGTTGCGGAAATCGAATGGAAAGGTGTAGGGTGGAATCATCAGCATACGAGTGGATAGGGTTAGATGTACAGATTAGAAGGTCATTGATGAATAAAACAAAGAGAGTTGGTGATAGGACAGAGCCCTGAGAAACACCACTGTTCATAGGTCTATGAGAAGAACGATGGCCGTCTACAACAGCAGCTACAGAACGACCAGAAAGGAAGCTAGAGATGAAGGCACAGATAGAAGGATAGAAACCGTAAGAGGGCAGTTTGGAAATCAAATATTTATGCCAGACTCGATCGAAAGCCATTGAGATGTCAAGTGCAATGGCAAAGCTTTCGCCAAAGTCCCAAAAGGAGGATGACCACGAGTCTGAAAGGTAGGTGAGAAGATCGCCAGTGGAGCGCCCCTGACGGAACCCATACTGACGATCAGAAAGAAGGTTGTGACAGGAAAGATGCTTTAAAATTTTTCTGTTAAGAACTGATTCAAAACTTTTGAGACACAGGATGTTAAAGCAATTAGACGATAGTTAGAGGATTGGGAATGGTCACCCTTCTTTGGGACTGGCTGAATAAGAGCAAACTTCCAGCAAGAAGGAAAGGTACAAGTTGAGAGACAAAGGCGAAAGAGTTTACCTAGGCAGGGTGTAAGCACAGAAGCACAGTTCTTAAGGACAACAGGAGGGACTCCATAAGGCCCATATGCCTTGTTAATATTGAGGCTAGTGATGGCAGAAAATACATCAGCTGAAGAAATTTTAATGCAAGTCATGAGGAACTCTGAGGGGGGAAGTGATGGAGGAACAGCACCGGAATCGTCTAAGGTAGAATTGGAGGAGAAAGTCTGAGTGAAGATATCTGCTTTATCAGTAGAAGAAATAGCTACAGAGCCATCAGAGTAGAAAAGAGGAGGGAAGGATGATGAGGTAAAGTTGTTAGAAAGGTTTTTGGCAAGGTGCCAAAAGGAGCGAGAAGAATTAGAGTTGGAGAGTTGGGAACATTTAGCACGGATGAAATTATTTTTAGCAGAGCGAAGAACAGACTTAGCATGATTCCGGGCAGAAATATGAAAAAGATGTGATTCAGGGGTGGGTTGGCTCCAGTACCTTTTAAAGGCCCTCTCTCTGTTGCAGACAGCATTAGAACAAGCGTGATTAAACCAAGGCTTTCTTGCATTAGACAGAGGATATGAAAAAGGAATGTATGCTTCCATGCCCGAGAGAATAACCTCCGTAATGCGCAGGGCACACTCAGACGGCTCCCGGCCATGGAAGCAATAATCATTCCAAGGAAAATCAAAGAAGTACTGCCTGAGGGCCTCCCAATCTGCAGCTCCAAAGTGCCACAGGTGGCATTTCTTTGGAGGGTCCACAGGCTGTACTGGAGCAATAGGACAGGTTAAGGTAATAAGGTTATGATCGGAGGAGCCCAACGGAGAGAAAAGATTAACAGTGTAAGCAGAAGGATTAGTTGTTAGGAAAAGGTCAAGTATGTTGGAACTCTCTCCAAGGCGGTCAGGGATACGGGTAGGGTGCTGTACAAACTGCTCTAGGTCATTAAGGGTAGAAAAGATGTAGGCTTGTTCACCAGGTGGATCAGTGAAAGGAGAGGAGAACCAAAGGTTGTTGTGAACATTGAAATCTCCTAGAATGGAGATTTCAGAGAAAGGAGAAATGGATAGAATGTGTTCCATCGTAGAAGTAAGATAGTCAAAGAATTTTTGATAGTCAGCAGAATTAGGAGATAAGTAAACAGCACAGATATATTTAGTCAGAGAATGACAGGAGAGCCGAAGCCAGAGAGTAGAGAATCCAGAAGAATCAAGTTCAGGAACACGAGAGCAAGATAGATCATTGCGTACATATACACAACAGCCACCTTTGGCTTTGAAATGAGAATAGAGAAAGTAGGAGGATACAGAAAAGGGTTTCCTGTCAGTTGTCTCAGACAGCTGAGTCTCAGAAAGAAAGAGAAGGTGAGGTTTAGAGGAGAAGAGGTGGTGCTCAACAGAGCGAAAGTTAGAGGAAAGGCCGCGAATGTTATAGAAATGAAGAAGGAGTGAGTCAAGACAGTGGTTCCAGGCAGCTCTGAGAGCCGTCACCGGGAGAGGGGCGGATGGTGGGGGCATTTATGGTCCCCCCCACCTGGGGACTCCGAGGCACGATTTTCAGTAGCCATTTCTTTTTTTTTTTTTAATTTTGAAAAGGAAGTGTAGAGTGTAGCGTGTATGTAGTTTGGTGTTGACAGTTAGAGAAACTTGTATTGGAGAGCATGCTGGTCTACTCTCTGTGTTACTGAGACACTGAAAAAGTTCAGGAAAGGGGGATGGTCAGGAACAAGTCCTGAGGGCTGATGAAACAGGAGCTCCAGCTCTCCCTGTCATCAGCTTTCCATCCTCCTTGGGAGTACTGCCCTGCTCGACTGGTGCTACAGTCTCCTTGATTCTCACCAGCACCAAGTGGTGGTCAGAAAGTCCACTTCCCCAACCTCTATATACTCTTGCATCCATTACACACACTTTCATCCTGTCATCCACACACACATAATCAATCATCATCTTCAGTTCATTCAGTTCACCACCCACCCTTCTCATCACTCGCCAAGTATACCTATCGATCATTTTGTGCCTGAAGAGGGTATTGGTTATTATCAACCCCCTCCTGGCACAAATGTCCACTAAAGCACTGCCATTCTCATCCATCTCTGCAGGCACACCCCACTCAACTACTCCATCCACCTTCACATTCCCTACATTTCCATTCATATCTCTAATAAAAGAAACTCTCATTACTTTCAAACTCTTCCATGCATGCTTCCACATTTGTCCAGAACTCTTCTCTCACTCTCCTTGCACGATCTTGCGTTGGAGCATACACGCACACAATTGTCCACATTTGTAATCCAACTTTCAATCTTACCCACACAAACCTTGAGCCAACTGCAACATACTTTATTATATTCTCCTTCCATCTGTTACTCACAACATACACACTCCTTCTTGTGCCCTCTCATTCTCACCTACTCCTGCACATATACCCCTTCCACACTCTCATTCTCTCACACTCTCACCTCTCCATTTAGTTTCAGTTAATCCACATACATCCACTTTCACATCCTCAAGCACCTGAACAATCTCTTTCTTTCAGCTCATCATTTGCACCCCTTACATTCCATGTAGCTACCCATACCATGTCCTATGTTCAGTCCTTAGTCGTCATCTTTTGGTCAGTCCTGGTCCGAGGCTTCTTGTTCGTATTTTAAGTTAGTTGTTTTCCAGGGAGGGGTACTAACCCTCCGCCAACCCACCTGTTGACACGTAAGGAACACGTGCTGGTTGGTTATAAGGTTACCACCCAGCTTTGTAAATGCTTTCCTGATTTACAGGAAATCATTTGGCTTGTCACTCAATGTAGAGCTACCCTACCAAAAAAGTACCACTACACTGGACCATGATCATATTATTCCTGGTCTGTTACTTCCCTACTCAATGTGAATCTTAGTTACTGTCTGTTTAAGAACTTTATTGTTAAGCCATTCACTGCGGAAAATTTACAATAACATTCCCTATCCAGGGATTTGTTTGTTTCCTACTGATCACCTGTAGCTCATCAGTAATCTCCTTAACCACTCATCATCTTTCCCTCCCATCACCAGGTCACTCTATGCCCACTATTTTCCCTATATGCCACGATTTACCCAACCACTAGTTAACAACTCAATCTTTGACCACTAGTTCTAAAAAACTCAATCGTATTTCTTCTTCCAGAATACAGCCTGTTTCACCATTATCCATAATAATTTCCTTTTTGTTCCACATCTCACTCAACCAATTCCTGTCGCTTTCCACTTGGCCACTTCATGCTCAAACACCTCACAATAAACCACAACCAACTCCCATGTCTCCCTCTTTATTAAAACCACTTGGCACACAAATGATTCCTGGCCATCAACTCAGTCAATTTTTAAGTACAAAACTAATGCCACTCAAGGATGAGTGAGGCTGGTCATTCTCATCTGAAATGTAAGGACCGGCTAGCCCCGGGCTCCTACGCTCCTCATGAGGCAACACAGGATTAGATGATGAACGAATGAATGCAACAAAACTAGTGTCATTCCTCATTAGAAATTATCATTTTGATGAAGTATTTTACTATTAATTCCACAGTATATTAAACAAAAATTATCTCATGCAGTTCAACTACTACTTTACTATTAATTCCTTAGTACTTTGAAGAAAAATTACCTTGTGCTGTTCAACTGCCACATTATTAATTCTACAGTACACAGTATAAAAAAAAATATCTTGTACAGTTCAAGTGCAAGTGCTGCTATACTGTTAATTCCACAGTAAATTAAAGAAAAATTACCTAATATAGTTCCTTTGCTACTTGTTTAATTTACCAGCTTCCCTCGGTGCTGAGGAAGGATGTCTTCATGTGGAGGCACTGATATGTATAAACATGTGGCTCCACCACACAGTTATACAAGTGTCCCTCAGCTTCTCCCCAATCCTCCAAAAAGAGGATGGTGAATTGCAAGAGGATGACAACTTCAGCCAGCACTCCACTACGTTCACGGTCTGATGAATCACAGGCTACAACTACTGGTATTATTACCAGTTCCATCATTTTACAATGCCAGATTTATGAAAAAGGTCTGATATTTTGAAACACATCCCTTACATAACAGTATACTGTACAGTAATAAAAACTGCCTGTACCTCACTTACCTCCTCTTTACCTGCTTTTTCTACCACTGACATCTCTCTATATCCCTATTCAACTTATGACTGCTTCTTACCAAACCAAGTCAGCCACTTTTAAATACACTTCCACCCATTGCTTTAATCATCCTGCCAACCTCTATCTACTCCTCCATAAAACCAACTCCCACCCACCCACCACCTCACTCTATGACTGCTCTGGACTCAGCCACTCCTCATCTGCCTGCTCCATTCATGATCACTCCTTGCCTGGCCACTCACTGCCTTGTGCCCAAAGCCTCACCTTGATCCGGCCGGCCAGTTCCTTCTCCACCCAGGCCGGCCGCCCCACTGACCCACTGAAGGACGGGCGGCCGGACTTCATGTTGGGGCTGGAGGTGGTGGAGGTCTGCGGGGACACACACAGCAGCACTTCAGCCACGACACACACTCACACACCACCCCATTTAACACACCACAGTATGCCACACATCACCACATACAGTATTATGCCATATATTACTACATATAGTATTAAAGTAGATAAAATAATGCCCATAATGATGCCACATCAAAGCACATGCACACGCTCACACACATACATGCACACACACACACACACACACACACACATTAAATAAGACAATAATGGAGTAATCAAATATCACTAATTACTACTCAAACAGCAGCTACACTAAATACTGTACTAAGCTGAGCAGCACCCATACTTAAAATTAGTACATCATCTTTACAATAATCCCATACAGTACCTGGAAGAAATGCTGAAAGAATCACTAGCATGTACAGAACATACAAAAAAAGGGAAATATTTTTTATATTAATTATGTCACGTGATAATTCAGCCCACACAATTAATACAATACAAAATCTACTGAGGCCATACACCACACTAAACCACATACACCCATAAAAATCTATATATGACTCATAAAACATAAATCACCTGTACTGCAATATACTGTAAAATATATTGGATCAAGCCAGCCTATCCACTACACAGCATATCATACTACACACGCATTCAACTCACGTACAGTACAGTACTGTACAGCACAAGACACTCATGCAATGTACCACACCCATAACAGTTATGACAGTCAACCACATACAGTGCTTATTACTGCAGTTATAAAATCTGGTTCATTTAGACATAGAGAGCCTGAACAAGACAGTGCATCTGTACACGAACAAATAACTATATGTGCACATGAAGTACTTCGGTACAATACACATAAAAAAAGTGACAAAGTTTTGAAAACTTTAAAATCCAGGTTATGAATAGAACAGGTTTGTTCATACCATTAAAAAAAAAAAAAAAAAGTCTCTACAGATGGGGTACAGGCACCTTTAGGTAGATGGATCAGGCCAATTTCCAACTCACCAAGCAATGTGGTGTTAAAGGATATATCTCAGCCCAGCTACAGACTGAGGAAGAGGCTCACACTGTGTGGTGAGGAATCCATTGTCTTTCCCAGTGTCTTAGTGAAAGTGAGAGCTGTTCACAATTGAAACCATCCCACGGAATCTCTTTCAATGTTGCTGAGTCCATTACTTTAAGTCTCAAGAGGATGATGATCTGCTGCAAGCACAGGGTGTTAGTGAAAACATAAGGGACTGTTGAGCAGGAAACTGAGCTAGATGCTTCCATGGGATCATTCAGTGAGGCACCTGGATAACAAGACCTCAAAGAACAACAGTCATCTCCATGTTTACAACGTTAGACCTCTCCAGTGTGCCCCATGATAACATTTACCGTCAAGGACACTCCTTGCAGTACTCGACTTTACCTTTTGGAAGACATCATGGTGGTAAGTATCACTGGCAATATATATATATTGTATATATATATATATACAGTATATATGAAAATAAGGGAAATGCAAACATCTACCCATTTGAGGAGACCTGCAGTGGCCACAAAAGAATTTTGATATCAAACTCACAAGGGAGATCTGTGCATGCAATTATTTCCATTTGCACCACAGCAATACCCTTTGTCAGTCTAGACTGATCATACATCAGGCAATCATGTACCCCTTCTTTCCCTGTGGCAAGCAAGTATTGGAGCTCAGTGACATAATGGAGTTGGGGGTGGGGGGAATGTTGTGTTCAACCCTTGGTTAAATCCCCCCTCCCTTAAACTTATTACCCTTCCCCTATTTTCACTGTCAGTAGTCAGAGTGGGTCTAAAAAAGCTGACATGAGAAGGGGAGTCACTGATGCTGTTGGAGCAGGTTAAGTCTATTATCTAAGTAACTCATGACACTGGTGTGTGAAACTGGGTGTTTATGAGCTAAAGAAGGTGCCAGCAATCCTCCCACCAGGCACAAAATCCAGAAGAAAGAAGGGCTCTGAAGGAAAAGGAAAGACTTCTCCAAGGACTGACAAGTTCTTAGAGCTTGAAGAACAGTCTGATTCAAATGACAATCCCCAGTGAAGCCTGTTAGTGTGTGTGCACATGCACACATCTGCTAAGTCACGAGTGATGACATCATCGGAAGGTTCCTGTGGTATGCAACCGGGAGCCTTGGCAGTTCACGTCGTAAAGCCGGCCGGGTGAGTGCGGTTCGTCTAGTTCCAACATTTTGGTAGCAGAGCGTGGTTCGAGAATGGCGTCGTGTTCGACCAAGTGGCCTCCAAAATTGGAAAATGATTCTACATATGAGAGCTGGAAAAAAGACATTGGCATTTGGTGCGAACTAACTGACCTAGCAGGAGAAAAACAAGCTTTAGCTATTCACCTGTCATTGTCTGGGAGAGCGAGGGTGGTGTTCTCGCAGATTGAAACAGATGTTTTAAAGCAGAAGGATGGTGTTCAGACCCTGCTGAAGAAATTAGACGGTTTATTTCTCGTGGACAAAGGACGTCGACAGTTTGCAGTGTTTTATGAGCTATATAACTTCAGAAGAGCCAGTGATATGAACTTTCGGGAGTTCGTGACAGAATTTGAGCATGTTTACTTCAAATTTACCAAGCAGGACATGGAACTGCCAAATTCTGTGATGGCTTTTATGCTCTTAGCTGCATGCAAACTTTCAGACAGTGAACGACAACTAGTGATGTCTGCGATAACTGAGGTGACATAAGAAAATATGAAATCTGCCCTGAATCGTATTTTTGCTGGTGAAATTGGCAGGCAAAACGAGGCATCGGTATCCACCCGGGAGGTGAAAGACGTACCAGTATTTTGGAGTGACGAAGTTGAGGGTGACGAAACGCTTCATGCTAGAGGTACTCGACGAGGACGGAGAATGTTGCGGGGTGATGCAATACGTGATTGACGTCGGGGTAGTGGCCGATGTTCAACCGTATCTACTAGAATTCCCCAACGCTCATCCACCGGCAGGAAGCAGAACCCACTTGGGTCTGACGGAAAGGTATCGAGGTGTTTGGTATGTGATTCTAGATTTCATTGGGCACGTGACTGTCCGGATGCATACGAAAATGATGGCAGTCGAGAAGAGAATTCTGAAACAGTGCATCTGTCGATGTTTATGGGCTATGCGGATGATGCTGCTAGTAGAGGTAAGTCACAGACTCTAGTAGAAGAATCTAAGGGATGTGCTCTTCTAGAAACAGGGTGTTCTACAACTGTATGTGGAGTTGAATGGATCAACTGCTATCTAAGTGAGCTCACTGATTATGAACGTGATGCTGTAAGAGAAGAAGCGTCATCCTCAACGTTTACTTTTGCTGATGGTGTCACAGTTTCTTCCCTCAAACGTGTTACTCTGCCCTGCTACATTGGAAACATGCGTGCTACCATCGTGACTGATGTTGTGGACTGCAATATTCCCTTGCTGTTGAGTAGACGTTCCATGAAAAAAGCAAAAATGTTGATTAACCTTGGAACTGACCAGGTCAAAATTTGTGGAAATATCATTGATTTAAAGTCCTCATCTTCAGGCCATTACTTACTTCCAATTTCCTTATGACTAGATCATAAATTTTGTGAAACAATCATGTTGGCCACTCGTGGGGGTGACATAGAAAAAACCGCTTTGAAGCTTCACAGGCAATTTGGACACCAAACATCGGCAAAACTAATTAAACTGATCACAAATGCGGGAATTAAAAGTTCAAAACTGGAACAGGCTGTCAAGGCTGTATCTGATGCTTGTACAGTCTGTTGCAGATTTAAGAAAGCCAAGCCCTGACCCGTAGTCAGTTTGCCCATGGCGTCTAAGTTTAATGAAGCCATAGCCATGGATTTCAAAGCTTGGGGAAAGCATTATTTCTTAGTCCTTGTTGATTTGGCGGCCAGGTATTGTAATGCGATAGTAATCGCAGATAAGTGTGCGCCCACCATTATCAAAGGAATATTTCGGAGCTGGATTGTTGTGTTTGGCACACCTAGAAAAATTCTTACAGACAATGGCTGTGAATTCAATAATGCGGAAATGCGAGCATTGGGAGAGGCCTTTAATATCAAGATCATGACAACGTCTGCAGAGAGTCCTTGGAGTAACGGAGTCTGTGAGCGTCAAAATGCAGTCATTGGTGACATTGTTAGGAAGGTAATGGCTGATAGCCAGTGTGAATTGGATGTGGTCTCGGCATGGGCAGTATCGGCAAGAAATGCTCTCACCAACTACTCAGGCTTTTCTCCTAACCAACTTGTTTTTGGTCAAAACCCTAGTCTGCCCAATGTGTACGCAAATGATCCTCCAGCCTTGGAACCTTCATCACCACTGAAAATTGTGAGAGACAACTTGAACGCTCTTCATTTAGCTAGACAAGAGTTTATAAAAACCGAATCAGATGAACGCTTGGCTAGGGCTCTGCGGCACAACGTACGTTCGAGTGACCTAAACGACATCCGGAATGGAGATGAAGTCTTCTAAAATAGAAATGACAGTCATGAGTGGCATGGTCCCGGAATTGTAATAGGAAGAGATGGGAAACAAATTCTGGTGAGACACGACGGTGCATACGTGCGAGTGCACGTATGTCGTCTAGCGCGAGCGCCAGAGCAAGATACTACAGTTGAAAGTGATGTCAGCAGTGATGAAAAGAACAATGTTGTCCAGGAGAAGCCTAATGACGATCCTACGCAAATGTTGAATGACTATCCACCAGATGACGAGTCGGAAGATGGTGTGGTCCCAATCGACGAGCCTCCCACAGTTTCTGTTCCGATTAATCAGCTTCCCAAAGTTTCTGTTGGTCAACGTATAAGGGGAATACATTCAGAAAGTGGAGAGTTGGTGTCTGGAAGGATTATAAGTCGGGCAGGTAAAGCCACTAGAAAGTGCAAACACTGCTATAATTTGAAGAGGGACTCTGATGGCAGCAATGATTGGATAGATTTGGAGAAGGATCTTAGCGAATGGGAAGTGGTTGATGACGACGCAGAAATGCTTGTTCTTTTCAACTCTGAAGCCGTATTATGTGCTAAGGAAAATGAAATTACAAATTGGCAGAATAATGATGTGTATGAGGAAGTAGATGATGTTGGGCAAGGTGCCATAACGGTTCGATGGGTTGTGACAGAAAAACTGAAAAATGAAAAGCCTATTGTTAAGGCCCGCTTAGTCGCCAGAGGATTTGAGGAAGATACAGTGGATCTCCGAAAAGACTCGCCTACTTGTTCAAAGGAAGCAGTGCGTTTGGCACTTTCTTTGGCCTCCATCAACCAGTGGGACTGCCACACTATGGATGTGAAAGCTGCCTACCTGCAAGGTAACAACATTGAGAGAGTTGTTCATTTACGTCCTCCACCTGAATATGCAAATGGTAAGTTATGGAGACTAAAGAAAACTGTTTACGGCCTTTGTGATGCTGCTAGGCATTGGTATCTGCGCGTAAAAGATCAGTTGTTGAGTCTCAGAGCTAAAGTATCATCACTGGAGTCATTGCTGTTCTCTTGGAGCAATGGTGGCAAAGTCGAAGGCATTGTATGTATCTACGTTGACGACTTCCTTTGGGCTGGTACACATGAGTTTGAACAGCAAGTGATAAATCAGTTGAGTCAAATATTCCTCATCGGCAGTTCAGAATCAAAAGCCTTCAAATATGTTGGTCTCAATGTCATCTCCAACATCGATGGCAGCATAACACTCGACCAATTCCAGTATGCTTCATCCTTGAAACCAGTCACGCTGAGTAAACATCGTGCAGCAGTAAAATCTGGGGAGCTGCCCGAGTCTGAGAAAATGGAGTACCAAGCATTAATTGGGCAACTCAATTGGATTGCCACATACACTCGGCCAGATATTGCCTTTGATGTGTGTGAGTTGAGCGTGAATAGCAACCGAGCTACCGTAGCGGATTTGCTTAGACTCAATAAGGTGATCTCAAGGGTGAAGACTGACAACATGAAGCTATCATTCCAAGAATGGGGCCGATCGAGGACTGTCATATAGAGTGCTTTTCAGATGCCTCATTTGCCAACCTTGTAAGCAATGGATCTCAGGGAAGTTTTGTGATCTTCCTACGAGATGCTAGTGAGGCAAGATGTCCTATATTTTGGCAGACAAGGAAGATCAGGAGGGTTGTCAAATCTACCTTATCTGCTGAGGCGTTGGCGCTGCTTGAATGTGCTGAAACTGCTGTATATCTCTCCAACATATTGCATGAGGTTTCTGGGTGTGGAGAGATCAAAATAAAGTGTTTCATCGACAACAAGAGTCTGGTGGATGCCCTTTACTCCTGTCAGAGCGCAGAAGACAGGAGATTGCGCATTGATATTGCTGTGTTGCGGGACATGTTGGAGCGGGGGGAGATTGATGAGGTATCCTGGGTGGATACATCACAACAACTGGCTGATTGTCTCACCAAGAAAGGTGCCTCACCCGAGCGGCTGCGTGCGGCAGTCAGCCGAGACTAGAAAGTTTATAATACCTTAAGAGACATCACATATCTGTATGTGGCCACAGACTGGTTCTTGATGGTAATTAAACAAAAGTGTATGTATTGGATACATAGTGTGTATCAGACGCAAATAGACCATCCAGCTTCGTCCTTGGAATCTTCTGTCAAATTAAGAAGAGAGGACGAGAGTGTTAGTGTGTGTGCGCACACACACATCTACTAAGTCACGAGTGATGACGTCATCGGAAGGTTCCTGTGGTATGCAACCGGGAGCCTTGGCAGTTCACGTCGTAAAGCCGGCCGGGTGAGTGCGGTTCATCTAGTTCCAACAAAGCCTCTGTCTTGCCTCAGAGTCCTTCCGGGTACCATGCCTAGTGAGAGGACTGCTGCCACCTTCTACAGCTCATAAACAGATGGCCTTACACACCAGTGTCATAGGAATACATAGATAACAGACTTAACCTGCTCCAACAACATCAAAGTATGGGTTTTCTCCTCTCCTCTCAGCTTCTTCCAACCCATTCTGACTGATGGTGGTGAAAAGAGAGTGGTGGCAAAAACTATAAGGAAGGATAGCTACACACATTTTGAGCAAAGCACACATCCTCTTCCACCCCCAACCACTAGCATGTCACTGAGCACCATTACTTGCTCATCCCGGGGATGAGGAGGTACATGGCTGTGTGACATCATCAGTCTAGGCTGACTATGGGTACTGGGTATGGCTGTTGTGCATGTGCAACACTTGCTTGTACAGACCTCCCTTGTGATTTTGATGTCAAAATTTCATTCATGGCCAATGTATATATTTAAGTCAGAGGTGAGATCAGTATTCAATGGCTCTCTCTGTCTGTGCTCTAGAGATGCAGATCAGAGTATGTACATCTTTCACGAACGATGAGACGGAATACTGTATCTCAGTGGCAAATAGTTTGTCACCAAGGGTCAGTGTTGGTTCTTCCACCTCCTCTTGCAAGAGGAAGGGGGTGACTTGTGTGCCATGGTGAGGTGTACAGCCCTTGGATTTTTCTGACTTGTTCAAGTGAGTACTTAGGGTAAAAGAAGGTTCTGAATGTGTTGTAACATAAGCAATTTAACTGATATTCATGGGGATTCCTCATTACCAGAGCTACTTCTCTATGTCATGAGCTTCTCCAATATGGACCTAGCCACAACTCTTGCAAACTTTCTTCCCTCAGCACTGGAGAAAGATGAAACATCACTTCCTGAATGAACCTGAGCTTCAGGAGGGAGAGTAACAGCTACCTCCAACCCCAAGATGAAAAGCTCCAAGTTAACCCCTTCAGTACACTGTTAACATTTCATCTCTGCCACAACCTGATGACTGTATTCCTCAGCACCGGAGAATGATGAAACAGCACTTCCTGAATGAATCTGAGTTTCAGGAGGGAGGGTGACAGCTACCTCCAACCCCAAGATGCACAGCTCCAAGTTAACCCCTTCAGTACAGTGCTATCATTTCAACTCTGTCACCACCTGATGGCTGTATTCAGCTTACAAAGACCCCTCTCTTGTTGAAGACATTCAAAACAGTGTCAATAAAACTTTAAGAACAACGAAATCCTCTTCCTAGTTTATTCCTTCTACTTCTGAACAAGTTTATTCAACTGATGAAAAAACTTTCATAATGCAAGGTTACTCAATCAAGAGGGTGCTTCATGGTTGCACTGTACAAAGGTCATGTCTGAAAGTCCTTAATGTTTGTTACAAAATGGGATAAAATGGTAAAAACATCAAAGATGTGAAAGGTAATGAAACATTGAGTGCACTCCTGCATTCACAAGGGTGCACCAGTCACTGCTGGTCCTACCATCAAATACTATCCAGGGGCTTGGTGGGTCCTACAAGGCTGGAGTGGAAACGTACAATGCATCAAAAGCTCTCAATTTCATCAAAACAGTATGATGGTTTTGCATTCTTTACCACACAGCAAAGCTGTCAGTAAATTTAAGCCTCAGCCCAAGGCTGGTCTAAGAAGGGGCCTTCAATGCTACAGTGCTCGATGGCAACTGCAAATTGACTTAAGTCATCTTCATAAGGGTGTTAAACACTTTCATAGTAAGGAAGGAAAATAACAAGCCTATCCTTCTGCTGTTCAAGGATAACATCATCTGGTAGGAGGAAATTCTCTGCATCCTACAGCCACACAGATTGCGGTGAGGGTGTGGGATTCTTATCAGTCATAAAACTGAAGAAGAGAAATGCAACTCCAGCTTGTTTAATTTGCAACTCTTACAAAAATTTTTTTTTTTTTTTTTTTTTTTTTAAGTGAGGCTTGACATAAGCCAATGAAGAATCTGTCTATTACCTGCACAGCCTTCTCATTGCCACCCTTGCTTCACTGCCTTCATTGTAAAATATAACACAGTAATCAATAAGTTGCTGCATATTTTTTCAATACCACCAATGGATAAATATAGAGATCCTTAATTGACACTATTTGATGTTGGCTCTAGCAACTGTATCATTTAGATATTTGCTTCTGTATATTCTTAAAAAAAAAAAAAAAATCTCACATCAAGACCACTGAATAAATGAACCTATGATAACAGGATGAAGCAGACACTTCACTATATTTCTAACATATGTTGTGAGCCTGTCTTTTAAATTTATCAATGCCATTTTTAAACAATCTAATTGAAAAAAAATGTATATGCATATGTTCTTGTGAAATTATGAAATAGTAAGGGAGGCATGTAGGTCTTGGTCAAAATAAGAAGTCTTTCCAGTTACACTACCTATAGTCTTGGCACACAAGTCTGAGGTTGTCATTATCGTACCCTAGCAACCCACCTGTCAACAGTTCTTTTGTGTATAATATGATACATGTGTGATTTGTGTATAATATGTTTGTTTATACAGCAGCAATATTCGTGCATAATATATTCGTGTATAATATGATGCGAAATCGGATGCACTTTTGACAGGTAGGTTGCCCGGGTACCTCAGAGTCGTGCACCGCAACGATAGTAACCCTTGTCCAATTGCCTTACTTAATTATTGTTATTCAATATATTAATCAATTTAATTAATATTAATATCAACAAAAGAGGACACAATCACTGAAAATAGTCAGACTGAAATCATCAGGGAATATAAGTGTAAGAAATAAAATCTAAAGGCATGTAGGGAAGAGTAAAGTGATGGCCTTCGAGAGAAGTGAAGTCAGTGAATGTACAGTGAGACTGGATGGGAAGGATATGGAGAATGTGAGAGCATTTAAGTACTTGGGTAGTGTGATGAGTAAGGATGGAAGTCTGAAGGGTGAAGTGCTTGAAAGGGTGCAGCAGGGAAGAAAGGTTACTGGTTCCATGAAAGCAGTGATAAGTAACAGGGAAGTGAGTATGGAAGTGAAAAAGCAGCTACATGACAGTATTGTGATACCAACTCTAACATATGGAAGCAAAGCTTGGACCCAGTTGGAGGGACAGAAGTCAAGAATGAGAGCAGTGGAAATGAGTTATTTGAGAGGAGCATGTGGAGTCACATGGAGAGACAAACAAATGAGGAAGGGAAGGAGCGTTGTGGTGTGGATGTGGATGTGATAGGAAGCGTTAGGAGAAACACATTAAGGTGTTTGGGCATGTGGAGAGGATGGAGAGTGAGAGACTGATGAGGAAAGTGTATGTGAGTGAGGTAGACGGGGGGAGAGGGAGGGATGGAGTGGAGAGGTACATGAAAGAGGGGGGTGTAGGCTGGGAGCAGGGCAGTGAAATGGCAGGGGACAGAGCAACATGGAGGTGATTTGTTTGTGGCCGGCCACCCTGTACGGGACTGAGGTGTCTGGCAACAGACAGATAGATAGATAGGTAGAGTTATCAGCTGTTGGTGTTTACTACCTGGAAGGAGTACATTCTGTAAGATGGATCACTTGCTGAGTTCTTAGACAACATTAGCTCCTTTACTAATATAAAAAAAAGCTGTAAAAAAAAAAATATTGAGGAAGGTGCTGCCCATAGGCACAGCAGGATGCGTAACATATGAATTTTAGTACAATATGTATGGTAGGTGGGGGCACTCACCATCCACTCACTTGATGTAGTGATGCTCTCAGGAACTGCCCTTTCCTCTCTTCCTTCCTTCCTTTGTCCTCTGTCTTGCTTTCCTTCATTCTTTCCTCTTCCTTCTGTTTATGGGTGACTCTACACTAAGTGACAAGCCAAATGGTTTCACGTACACCAGGAAATCATTTACTATGCTGGGTGGTAACCACATAACCAAATTATGGCACCCGGTGACTTAGTGGGTAGTTATGGCACTCCAATCAGACTGAGCCTGTGCAGGTTTATATCCAAGGGGTGGCTGGGGTTTACTGCTCACGTAATGCCACTCAGGGATGAGTGAGGCTGGTCACTCTCATCTTAAATGTCAGGACTAACTTGCCTAGCCCCGGGCTTCTACGCTTCTCATGGGTCAACACAGGATTAGATGATGATGATGATGGATTTTGCAGGAGACAATGCCTGTTGCTGCCCAGTTTACTGTGCACTACAAGAGTGTACTATACTGGATGCCACATAGCTCTAACTTCAATGATGTGCCACTAACAAGTGGCTTGGGCAAGTTGTATTGCCAAATGCCTTTAAGGTTATGGCAGAGTTGCAATTTATGACAAAAGGAAGCAACGTTCTCACAGTAACACGAGCACTTAATTTCTCGCTTAATTATTCAGTAACAATAATATCACTCAACTGCATGGGAGAAACAAACTGGGTGTGTTTAGGTATTGTATTTCCAGTTGGCTGCGTTTGTTTACAACTCTTACGTTATGCTTTTGTCAGCCGATGCAAAGGTTCCTCGACTCAGCTGACCCACATGATCCACAACTGACGCCTGCCTGTCTCATTGTTGTGCTGACTGTCACTGTGTCTGGAAGCATCCCCCCCCCTTTATTTCTCATTTCATCCCTGAAATCAGAGCATGCGGTTCCAAACTAACCTAGCTACAATGCCTGAGCACCCTGAAAGTGTGAAGAGCACAAGAATGGCATTTATTCACAGGGAAAAAGTAAAATCATTGGATGAAGTGGCAAGTGGTGTGGGAGCTTAATGCATTTGAGAGTAACACTCAGAAAATCAGATAAAATGAGCCAGGTGTGTTTATAATGTGGAGTCTCTTTGTTGGAGAGCGATAAAAAACTAAAGAGGATAATGATGAGGGCGCAGTAAAATTAATGTTTTCACAATTAGTGCAACGAGTGTGAAAAGGATTTTGTGACCAATTCTTAAAATGAACTGACAGACTCAGGGTTAGAAAATTCAGCTCTTAGGTATAAGAAGTCTATATGTTGATGTAACCTAGGTAGGATAGTTAGGTGAGTTCAGTTCTTATCATACAAATTATACTGCTTGGCTGACCTGTTTATGTGTATTCAGGATTACTGCATTCGTATTTATCATGGAAGTTGTATGCAATCATTCCATGCTGACAATTTCAGTAAATTTTTCCTTTATTGTTGACAACTAATGATACTTTCAAAAACAGTTTCACACTGTGTATTTTTTTAATGACTAAATGCCATGTAGACATGTGCAGTTTGCTACACAGGTATGGGAAGTAATTCCACCTTTTGCAGTGTCTGTGATAAGTGGGTGCATAAGAAATGTAGTGGCATAAGAGGTAGACTGCGAGATAATGCTGATTTCATGTGTCTGTGTGATGGAGAGAGCAGGTGGAGATTGTCAGGCATAAAAGAACTGAATTTGCTGATGAGTCTCTTGAATGTGTGGAAGAGTTTTGTTATTTGGGAGACATGTTATGTGCTGGAGGTGGGGCTGGAGTGAGGAGTGGTTGGAAGAAGTTCAGGGAACTGTTGCCTCTCCTGACACTGAGAGGGCTCTCCCTCTGTGATATGGGATCTTTGTGAGCAGCATGTGTTACGGGCGTAATGCTGTATGGTAGTGAGACCTGGGCAGTAATGGAAGAGGATGTTCACAGGCTCAAACATACAGAAATGACAATGATTAATTGGAAGTGCAGTGCGTCCCTGAGTGCGAGACCTGGGGGGGCTAGGTTTATGATGGGAGAGTTGAGAGGTAGGATGGGACTGGAGTGCATTGGTGTTATGATGAGGAGAGGTAGACTGAGATGGTATGGGCATGTGCAGAGGATGGGGGATGATAACTGGGTGCAGAAAGTGAGACATGTTGCGAGAAGCAGACCGAAAAAGTCACTGAGTGTGACTTCAGGGATAAGGGACTCAACAGAGTTGTCAGAGATCGAGCAGCATGGAGAGCTGCTATTAGGTGACCAAGGCTGATGTATGCATGCATGTTGAAACCTCCAAAAACGAACAAAACGAATGAACAAAAATACTCCAAAAGTAATTCTTGGTGAAATATGTGTGATGCTGGGGAGCGATTTTCATGTGTGGTCTAGGCTAGAAATTTTTGCCTGGTTGGTACTTTGGGATTTCAAGATTTGGTTTAGTGACAATCCTAGGTGGTTAAAATTGTGGTTGGTATTAGGGGGCAAAATTTCTTGGTTAAGTTAGGTTAGGATGCACTGATGTTACCAGTCTGTGAGATCATATGAAAACACACTGCATTGGGTGTCTTAAGGCAGATATATTTGTAATAACCTATCTTTATATATATTTTGGAAGAAAAACATGAGGCTCCCAGAACCTAACACCCTATTTTACATGTAAATGTACTGTATGTCATGTTTCAGCATGAACTAAATTCAGCATGAGATTCAGCATAACCTATCTTGTGTTGCATGAAGACTACTGTACCAAACCTACTAAGATTGTAGGTTTAAATCTGGAGTTTTCCTTCACTTTGGCCAGTTGCCATGCAAGGTTAATGTGTCTGGCCTACCCTTGATGTGTAGAACCGATATATATGCGTAACAGTATCAGCCCAGATCTGGACTGTCCAAGTATAGTTAAGTTCCCTACCTGGAGGTGCTGCGTAAGGCAGGCTATCAGGCTTTTGATCCCAAACCAATCCCAAGGAAGTGCCTTCCAGGGATGATGGTAACCATTCACCTCTTACTCCATGGATATTATTGCTTAAATTGCTTTTTTTTTTTTCTTTGCTCAGAATATGACAATAACCTGAGTGTATTATCCCACCACATGTTATTTTCACTTCATCCCTCTTTCCTTTAACAACGAACAGTAACTGCATGTGAACCCTGAAAACACTAGTGCATATGACTGTATACATATACCTGATTTTGGTTTTCCCTTGTGAGAGATTAGCTTTGCAGCCTTTAAGCCTCTGGTTACTTCTTTTTACATAAAAAATATAAATATTGACAAGTACAGTATCATATCACCACTAATGCAGCAGAATACTGCATCACAGTTCTCATATCATGTGATCCACAAATCATTTCAGTGTTAGGAAATCAGCTTCAAATGTGAATGAACATATAAAAAGCTAAATTTATTTTCTAATACTCTCTATGAATTCAGATAAATTTTCATGAACAATTATAAGTAATGAAAATTATCAGCAAATTCCAAGTAATAAAAACCTAAACCATAAATTTTCAAGTGGCCAATGTAACATGAATGCACACAGCAGTGACAGTTGTTTGATGAGCATAAGTACAAATGCAAATGTACAAACTGGATGAACAACCATAAAAAAATGAAGGCAGTGGCATGCGGCAGCAACAACAGGCATGTGCAGGTAGGTTGAGCATCAGCTCAATCCACTCTTTACTGCCATTACAGAAAGCAGAATTTTATGGGTGATTTCAAATCAGTTTTAAAAACATTATGACATTACAACATCACTCTCCTTAACTTATGGCTGTGTCAAGATGAATCCCTTGCCTTTAACAGATTTTTCTGTGTGGTGATAGGATGTGAAGGAATGCCCTACTTCCTTAGGTGTTTTAATATCCTATGGTCTACCATGAGAGTAATGTGAGAGCTGTTAAAATTTCACATCACTGGTACACATGCCATGTCCCTGAAAGTAATTTTATTCACACATACATGCATGAATGCATGGATGCCTACAAACTCACACATGCATGAATGTACACATACCTGTGTACAAGTACACACATACACACATACACAATGCAAAAGCATATACACACAAGATAGCATATACCATTTTATACTCTTGAAAGCAACACATGAACTCACACATAAACAAACTTATAACACATACATGAACACACATATGCAAACTCTTAAGTTAGCTGATATAACCTTAATACCCTCACTCTCCTTCTTCAGAACTTTGCACATTCACTCCTCAGTAACTTAAACTTGTGCCTATTACACAACCCAAAGGATTGTAATGCTGTCTCACAGCGCACTTTTTCCATCATCATGACCTCACACCTTGCTTTCCACTTGTGGTCTAATACACATGCTTTCATGACCCACGGTGCAGTGATGCTAATGAAAGGAATTATTAAGTGACTGCTAATGCTGCCTTTAGTGATTGTTTTCTAGGTGCTATTTTGTTCTCTGAAACACTTCATTTAACTCAGACTTTATTACATACTCATCATTCTGCCCTGTAAATCTTATTTTCTTTGAAAATTTTTTGTTACTGTTACTGTTATTGTTGTTGTTAGCTGAGAGCACCTTCAACCAAAAGTAAGAAGCTACATCTGTGGAACCATCTAAAAGGTGCTGTACAGTAAAAACACCATGCAGGGATCTGGTGTCCCTTTGTTGTAGACAGCACCTCACCAGGGTTTGACCAAGGTCCTTCCCACAGCAAGGTGCTGGGAAATATGAGAAAGTTTGGCTAACAAGTGGCCGCTGCAGCTGCTCTAACCAGAGTGCACTGCATCACCATGTGTAGGCTCCTCACCAACACCTGTTTGAAGAGTCCATCTGGTAAATGACAGACTAATGATACTAATTAAACTTGGTGACTAATGTTTTTTTTGTTTTTTACTCTGCTTTCCCTACATTCTTAATAGAAAAATATATTAGTATGGATACAGAATTATGTCATAGTGATAGTTTAAACTTCAAATGAAATTATGATTGTGTCTGTTCTAAATTAGTGGTCAGGCATGAGGTGAGTATTGTTGTTGTTTGTCTCGCAGACAGCAGGTGGCTCAGGCAGCATCCCAAGCAATGGTTGACCTTAATAAGCACATCACGCATACAACACATTTAGTCAATATACACCAAAAGGCTGAGATATTAAAGTCCATCACAAAATAAAAATATGAAAATACCTTCATAGGGTGGAACCTTTCAATCAGTCAAAACATCTACCCCAGGGGTGTCAAATTCAAAACCTTTCGAGGGCCAATTCTTAATTTAGTTATGGTCTCGAGGGCCAGCAATGATATATACCTGTACATATCTGCAAGAACTGTAACGACAGTCAAACAAGCAGAGAGAGAGAGAGAGAGAGAGAGAGAGAGAGAGAGAGAGATCCAGCCCTGGAAGGCAGATAAACAGATGATTTACATTTTTTTTACATTTTAAAAATTTGCAATGCTCAAAAACAAATTAATGATAACTAATTCAATAAAACCACCCACACAACATGAACCTGAACACGTGGTGGCATAGCCTACAGTAGCGAAGTCTGGCACAATGTGGTAGTTCCCGGTTTTGACGTTTCCCTACTTTATTTCAAAGGTGCACCTCAATTTTGTATATATTTAGTCATAATTTGATTAACTGAGTTATTAAAAAGTGAAGTATAACTCACGATTTCGCTAAAAAAAAAAAAAAGGCGAGGTTTGATCAGTGTATTGCCAGTGTACTCTGCTTCTCCGTCTTTCGTGACAGTTAAAACGTTTGGGCCTGGTGGCTCATGCATTCTGATACCCGCAATGGCTGCGTCTTCAGTTTTAAACGGATGCGTGATATTTATTTACAAAAAGTTTCCCTTTACAAGAATGATATTACTGGTAATTTAAATTGAAATCAAATTATTACCATTATGAATAACAGGTAGTTTATGAATTTTCTGGCTCTTAACAATGTAATATTTTCATTCACAACAGTTATAGATTCACGGACTGATAAATCTTACCGTCATCTTGCGGGCCATTTATGACTATCCTGAGGGCCCGCGGGCCATGAGTTTGACACCCCTGATCTACCCACTGAATCCATGTTATATGCTGCTCAATCAATCACCTTAAAATCATTTATCAAAAAAGCATGCCACTCTGACTGAGAGATACCTGTACAACTGCCCATGCAAAACCCAGTATAGTGGTAACACTAAACATAACAATACACAGTATGAGTGACTCATGGTAATTCCATAACTGCAGACAAATTCCCACTTTCTCTGATAAAATGAATATAAAACTGCATTTTCATATGGCAAACTCCTACATATCACAATCTTTTAAGTTCAACCAGACTCCGAAAGTCCATACTTTGCAACAATCATCCCCTCTCCTCAAATCCCACAATTGTAAATGGTACAATATAGTAAACTCATAAACTGCTGCTTTACCTGGCTAACTGGAAGGAACAGATGTTCACATTACTGAATGCTCAAAACAATGGAAATGAACCTGTATAAATTAAACAGATTTTTCTGGATTCACTGGTACAGACTGTATACTTTTAGGCTGTGTAGGTAACAACTTCAAGGGAAGATTCATATAGGATGCTTATGCACATTTTACAGCAGTACAATGCAGTGGCAAATGAAAATTAAAATGGTGAATGAGGCAGAGTTCAGCACTGTGCCACAGTCCTGAATATTTGGAAACTGCACTCACTGTACTGAGTACCATATGTACCATACTTTCATAAATACACTTTAGTCTGTGCTCTAATATATTTTTTTTTTAAATGAACATTACTGGGAAAAATGAAAGTGTGGAGAGACAATATAAGTGAATGAATGAAAGATCCCACTAAAATAAATTTGATATAAAAAAGACTGAGCAGAATATAGTCAACCGCAGGCCACCGATTGACATGAGGAAGGGCATTATGTTGCAAGTTAATCGCTTCATCAAAGTACGCTATACAGAGGCAATACCTTGGTTCCTCAAGAGGGGAATCCACTAAGTAAAACTTCACCACAGTACTATTACTACAAGATTCCCTTATGTTTTTTCATTTCATATTTTTCTTTCAGTCCTGTAGTTACATTCTCCTCTTCCAATTTTACCTTCCCTGCATCTCCATTTATTGTTACAGATCCCCAGTTGCCAGAACAAATTGTAAACCCATGCTACTGAGTCACAGAATCAATCCTTCTCCAGAAATGTCCACACATGAGATTCTTGTACAGTCTGGGAAAGTTCCACATTACCCTCCTATCGAAGCACTGGTGTGAGACAGGTGACTGTAAAATGGCAGCCAGACCTCAAGTGTCTGGTAACTATGAGTGTGAAGGAGTGGGAGGCGGGGGACTGGGGGCAAAGGAAGGTTGGTGATAGGTTGGGAATCATGTGTAAGTCTGCAATGTATGACCTGGATGGAGTGTTTGAGTTAATTTAGTAAGGATAGATGACAATATAATGCTAGCATTTTATTTAAAAAATTATGGAGATGATTGTAGAGTTGTGTTGTCAGGAAAGTTATGGAAGTTTGCTGAGTTTGGACAGAGGTTTGAATGCTTTCATTCCCTCTCAGCTTTAACATGAGACATTTCCCCAGGAGATATTTATAACGACATACAGTAATATATTTCTATTTTGTGATGACTTGAAAACAAAGCCACTCATATATATATAGTAATCCCTCCATTATCCGGACGTCCAATAACCAGACATACTCACTAACCGGACATTCTGGGTTGCCCAACCCCCAAAATGCAAAAAAATCCGAAAAAATCGATTAATTTTCGATTTTTTGGGACCGCGTCAGTTTGAATTTCCCGTGCGCGCCGATCCCCTCTGTTTACACTCGTGACGCCACTATCGGTCACCATTACCCACTCCCCTCCTCCCTCGTGAACAACTCCGAAAATGGCGGCCGAAGTGATTGCTTTTGTGGTGATACCCTACCTCCTACAGTGCTTGATACTGCTCTTCACCTTCTTCATCATGTGTGTGATGATGGCCCCGCCTCCTGAGAAGAGGAA